>LKNJ01000293.1:0-192891 GCA_002120245.1 Maccullochella peelii
TATATATGTATGTATATATATATATGTGTGTGTGTGTATATATATATATGTATATATAATGCTGAAAACCTGTTACAGAAACTGGTTCTTTCTCTTTTCCGATTGTCCACAGGTTGACATTGAAGCTTTAAGCAAATACTCTAATATTTGCTAATGTTGGCTCTCATTACTCTGTATCAAACAGTCAGGGACAAAGTCAAGCAGCATTAAGTCACAAGCAAGGAGTGTGTAACTGATTTCATGCTATTAAACAGACAAAGTGAGACCTTTGCACAGAAGATGATAAAAGATGTTGCAGCAGCACGTGTTGGTATTGTCATCACCCGAGGGAGTTTTTCAGTCGTGATTAATCATTTATTTTCTGCTTTTCTGTTCTGTTGTCCTCCTGTTGCAGCCGTGAGCGGGGCCGAGGATGTGGCGCTCTACGTGGGCATGGTGGCGGTGGCTCTGTGTCTGACTCTGCTGCTCATCGTGGTGGTCCTGGTCTACCGACGCAAGAAAGAGGGCCTGGATGCCGATGTGGCGGACTCCTCCATCCTCACCACTGGCTTCCAGCCCATGGGCATCAAGCCCAGCAAGCCAGGTGTGTGGGCACCGCGGCCACGCAGGCCTCCCCCCCACAGCAGTAGGACACTGTTCTTTGTTCTACCTTCCTCTGTGCGTCCGTCGGCCTGTCCATCTGCCCACCGTGACCGTGCAGCACTCATCTACATGTACCACTGATCCTGTGTTTGTGGTTGTGGAGGTGGTGTGAATGTGTTCACAGTGGTTTGTAGTCTAAACAAGATGTATTATTGTGTGTGTGTGTGTGTGTGTGTGGGGTGCACGAGCTGTTTATTTGCCTGCCTGAGACATTATGTTTCGCCACCACCTTATTGTCAGGAAATGTACCCACTCTGTTTACTGCCTGTATGGAGCCTCTGAGGCTTACCAGCAAGCAATAGAAATACAACTGTCTGAGTTGGATGGAGATGGGGAACTGGGTTGCCGTGCCTGTGATTCACTGTGAAAAAAGCCTTTATACATTCGGGGTGTTAAGCTGTATCTGAGTTCTGTTTGGAATTGATTGTGTGGTTGCTAAAGAGACAGACAGAGATAGAGGGAGGGGAGGGGACTGGCTTGGGGTGGAATTTGTGTTTGTGTATTGTCAAGAGTGTGTGTGTGAGTCTTCTGTTTTCTGCACCATGTGTCTTTGCCTGTTTGTTTCAGTTTTCTGTGTGTGTTGCGACAGCTTCAGAGTGTGAGGTCTGTCTCTGTAATGTACAAAACCACCCCGCCTGCCACTCATGGAGATTCACACTTTTTTTTTTATTATTCAAACAGAGAATTCCCATTTGCTCACCATCCAGCCTGATCTAACCACTACCACCACCAGTTACCAAGGCACCCTACGCTCTCGCCACGATACCACTGGGAAGTTTTCGATGACCAATGGGCCTCTGCTGGACCCGCTTCCCAATGGCTCGCACACTCTGCACAACGGCAAGCTTAACTCAGACCCTGCCGAGTTTGTGAGCAGGCTGTCCACTCAGAGCTACTTTAAAACGCTGCCCCGCGATGTAGCTAACACCTCCTACGGGACCTTCAACTTCCTGGGAGGGAGGCTGACGATCCCCAACACAGGTGGGTTCTTTGTTTAGGTTCACATAGGTTTGCAAGGGGCCTTTCACTCTTGTAGTTTGGTTCAATTGTTTTGGATCAAGAAAAGACACATTGTTGCCTTTTAGTTTTAAGCTGTAAACATGAAGTCATATGGACTGACAGGTAACTCATTCATTGGACAGTTTTTGTGATGTCATCCAGAATCATAGTGGACCCATGTGGGGAAATCAAATGACGGCAAGTCATGCAGCACATTACTGTTACCTTACCTTGTGCGTAGTATGCAAGCTCTTTGTGACCGCCTCCTCTGGTAGTAACAAAGAGCTCATGAAGAGATTATAGATTATGAGCATTATTAGTCGAGACTGCAACTCGCACTCACATATCATAAATAGATAAACAGACAGAAACAGGACAAAAAGAGGCATTTTCGACTGTAATATTACGGGAATACTGTGTGGTCGTTACGTTTCACTTATTTTTAATGTAAAGCTGCTAAAATGCACAGTGTAGGACACACGTTTAACACAACTCCTTTTCACTCTCTGACATATCAGAAAAGATCCCTACATTCACGTGACGACCCACCTGCTTGTTCTGTTGTGGTTACCAAGTGGTCATGTATAAATACATATATTTTATACTTTTTTTTAACAGATGGATTTAATAGTACTTTAGCTTTTGAAATTATGCTAAAATCACATTTCTGCTATCAAGACAAGACTCTTTTTGGTCCTGTTTCTACCTGTCCAACATTTTATGATATATAAGGTCTAGTTGCAGTTTCAACTAATAATGCCTATAATCAGTTTTTTGTGTTAGCTCTTTGTGACACTAGAGAAAACTAAAAAAAAACCCCAAAAAAAACACAAAGTGCAGCATGAATTAGTGTCAGTCCATGCAGCGCTAATGATGCTGGATGACAGTCCCCAAAGCTGTCCAATCGATGACTTACCTGCCAGTCCATAAGTCTTTATCTTTACCTCTTGGTCCATTTGCAATAAATCGGTGTGAACAGGAAAATGGACCAGAACTAAAGGGCAACAATGTATAATTTATAGGTCCGGGCCAGTTTACTGCTTTCTATTGTAATTTGTAAATGGGATTTATGAAACTATTAAAGATGAGAAGGCAATGAGTAAAAACTGATACCAATGTTGGAAAGTAAAAGCAGAGTTGTTTTCAGAGTATTGTTTCAGTAGACACATAATTGTAAGTCTGTGCTGTATAGGGACAGAGATTTCAGTAATCCTCTGTAGGATGTTCTGTTTGCCGCTATACTTCAAACAAACAAGAAAAGTTCCATCTAAACAATGTAACATCTGCTACTAAGTGTAGAAATATGGTGGGAACAAATCAGTTTTTATTTGTATTGCACATTACATACATTTTTATTGCTTTTACATAAAAAAAAAAACATTTACAGAAACTTTATTACACCTGCTTTAATGACACGATGCCTCTGACTGGACATTAACAAGGAGAATTTATCAGTAACAGCTGAGTCCCATAAACGTCTCACTGTGTCATTGAAGCAGACTCAGACCATTCAGCATTTAAATATCGTGCATGTGTGTTTCCTAATAGGTTTGTACCGGGATAACGCACATAAGTGTTTCAGTGCTTCATACAAAACAGCTTAGTGCACAGGCTGTATTTCTCTGTGTGATACAAATTAGTTTATACCAGTTATAAGGAACAAGATGAGACACCATAAAGGCATGTAGGGCTTGTTTTAGCTGGGTGATTAAGGTGGATCGTGTATGAAAGGTTCACTTGTTTATTTAAAAAGTGATTAATCCAAAGATTAAATCATACAAAAAAGCAAGGTATTTGCCTTTACAGTATCTAAAATGATGGAGTAAATGGAGTAAAATGTTTTGTCAATAACCTACATCTACACTGCACAGCATGAATAGTAAAAATAAATGTTCAGTGATGAGATGACTAGCTATACAATAAAGAGTGTGCGCCAAATAAATTGTACTCTGTTTCCTGCAATACAACCTAGAACAAATTATTCCAATTAGGCCCCTCGCTTATGTCAGAGCTGGTTGAACTTGTAGTTGATTTGTCGCTCCACAAGTGCCAGTTGTGTACTATAAGCGTGGATAGAAGAATAGAGATGGTCCATTAAAGATTAGTCTGATAAAATGTATAAAAAGCCCCACTATCATTAATCCCTTATTTTGCATCCCCACTTCACATTAGCTCAGTACAGAGTTTATATAATTATACTGGAAGACAGTGCTTTCATTTGGCTCATTGTAGGCTGTCCAGATTAGCCTATGACAGTGCCAGTACACCAGTATCTTGTGGGAGAAAATGTCTTTTTCTCCTGTGTTTTCCTTCCTCTTCACTCTCTCTCTGTCTGTTTTCTCTGTATCTCCTCTTACAGATATGTTATGCGTGGATTAACTCACACATTGGCACCCATCTTCTTATAGGGACACAGAAAAAAAAATCTACTCGCATACATCCACTCAGAGGAGATATATTGTCATTTAGCACAGTTACAGAAGAGGCACATGGAAGACATGGTTTATAGATTCAGACAAGGCTGTGAGCATTCAGGCACTCTTGCCTTATCCAAACAGATGTTTTTATGGTGAACAGACCCAGTTTACAATCCAGAGACTGTTAAGGATTGTGTCACATAGTCACTGTTGGTACTACATTTTAAATAGGATTCTAAGAGGATGATTTTGGGATGAGAAACACAACACAAATGCCACAGCACTCAAACTACGTCAATAGCTCTCTTTCTCCAAGGTGCATTCCTACACTCTCCTGAGGAAGTGTAATTTTCCTGGAGTAGTCTGTTTCATGGTCTCAATTATCTACTTGGCGGCACACAGAGGACATTTAACTTGCGATGCAGCGCGTGCTTTTGTCTCAGCTAATTGTTGACCGTGGGGACGCGTGCCGCCTCGGCTGCCAGCGCAGAGATTTGCATCTACTGCACCTGACGGAGACTGCCTCTGACCTTCAGAATAGATTTGTTTTTTTGTTTTTGCAGCCATACAGTTTTGTTGAGTGGGCCGGCTTCCTTTCGTGAGATGACAAAAGCGTTGTTCAGTCAGAACAAATGAGGATGTGCCCCCTCCTCCTTACCCCCCCTCTCTCCCTTTTGTTTTATTTGCATTAGGAATCAGTCTGCTCATTCCTCCCGAGGCCATCCCCAGAGGAAAGATCTATGAGATTTATCTCACTGTTCAGAGGAAGGAAGATTTAAGGTGGGTCTCTTTAACACTGCCTAACTGGCAGTCTTCCCTGGATGCCACTAGGCTGTTTGTTTTGATGCTCTACTGTTCCATTAGGAAAGGCTTAAGAGGCTGTGCCAGTACTGTGGAGGAGGGATGTAAATAAATAACATAGCCTTTTACCAGGATGTGCACTATTTAAGTTAAATGAATTGTTTTGAAAACACTGTTTATCTGGCTTGCTGCACTCAGTCTCAGAAGGCATTGTAGTGTGCTGTGATACTGTTATGTTATTACTCAGTTGTCACAACTTGGTCCAGCTAGTCAGTGAGTCCAGCAGGCTTTCATTATTCTGTGTTACAGCTGCTAGATAATTTGCAGAGGTGACAGCATCATATCCTGCTTACAAGAAGCCTCTAAATTCTCACTAATAACTCGACGAGTAAAAGCAAAGCACATCTCGATTCATTCCCCTCTCTCTCTCTCTCTCTCTCTCTCTCTTTCTCTCTCTCTCTCCACTCCATGGTGTAGGTTACCCCTGGCCGGCTGCCAGACCCTGCTCAGCCCCGTTGTGAGTTGTGGCCCTCCGGGGGTGGTCCTGAGCCGGCCAGTTATCCTCAGCATGGACCACTGCTCTGACGCATGCCTCGATAACTGGGCCGTCCGCCTCAAGAAGCAGAACTACGAGGGCGCCTGGGAGGTGAGACAGCGCTATAACTCCAGCACAAATCCTCCATAGAAAGACAAAGTTGCCACCCAGTGAATTTGTAAAGTCTTACTGAACTCACTGAGAGCTTTCCTTGAAAAAGTATAAACTTGTAAAGTATAAAACTTGAAACTCACACAGGAAAGCACTGAAAGCTGTATAGCGGAGGTAGTTCTGGCCCAGCACTCATCCTCTCCATAGGGTTTAAATTGTATTGACCATCAGGTGTTTTCTCATCGGGCTGGAACAAAAGCCTGGAAGCAGCTCTCTCCAGCTCAAGAGTTGCTAGGCAACATGTGTCTCAAAACAGAAATTCTCTAAGCAAATTACTGATCCTCAAAGTACTCCTCTGAGTGCTCCTTGACCATTTTTGACCGCTGCTTCCAATTACAGAGCTACCTCCCCATTTTTCTGTCCATGAAATTTTAAAGTAACCAGAACTGCCAGACTCCAATAGGATAGAGTTGAGATGAACGTTTGGTGTCTACACACACACATACACACACACCCACGCAAACAACGGTTTGAGGCAGTATACCCATCTCAACAATCCACAGAGATTGGAAAGGGTGCTGGTGGGCTTTAGAGTGTTAGTAGGTCTTCTTTCATGTTCGATATTGTGCATAAATTATTCAGCCTCCCTGTGTGTGGCGGCGGTGGGGTGTCTGTGGGATGGATTGGCCTGTCTGAGGCAGAGGTTAGACCAGCACTTTTAATCATCGGCTGGACCAAATATAGCCCAACGGCCTGACTGCGTGGCCACCAAAGGAAAAAGTACCGGGTGGACAAGAGGATGAGCATGGAAACAACTACAGAGTGCGAAGAAAAGGAAAAGGAAAAAAAGAGGGAAAGGCAAAGTGGACAGGCAGGTAATGTAGATGTAGAGGAATGATTAGAAAGAGTGGGAGACTGGGAAATGTGGCTCAGGAAAGAAGAGAAAGACATAAAGAGATGGTGAAAATGGATATGCAGAAGCAGCAGGAGTAAGAGAAATGAATTGCCTGTGGAGTGAGTGCTCAGTGGCGTAATTGGGCCACCTCACTCTCTGCTCCACTTCAAAGAAATATTAAGATGATGAAAAAGTGGGACTCCATTGTGGTTGCAGGAAATGAATTGTGTCAATACTAATTCTATTGATGTAGTTGGTGTCTGGTTGAATCGATCCTAGAGGGGCTTGCTGGGCATTTGGCAGGCAGAATGCTCTCTTCAGCTTGATTGACTAATGAGAAGAGTCGGTCAACTGGCATGATGGGATTTTACAGAAAATGTTGTCACCTTGGGTCCAATTTGTCCCCATCAAATTAGCCCGGAGAGCAGTGGAATTATCTCAAACTATCCTGTACTGTGAATGGGATAGGATATTTTTGCAAGTCTGTCATCTTTATTAGAGATGCAGTTGTGGTAGAGCACTTGAGCTCTGTAACAAAGCAAGAAAAATCCAATGTTTAAATCTCTTTTCTCATTGGCAAATTAAAGTTCCAATTAATTCTTGCACTGCCTGTTGGCGTTTTTTTTTTTTTTACAACAGAGTTGTTTTGCAGATACATTGGCAAATTGTTTTCACGTTTCTTAACAAATCTCAAAGGCTGAAGGAATTTCCAGAAATCCCAATAATAGGATATTTACTGCACCTCCACAGTCTTTTCTTTCTCCAAAACCATCTATTCTTGCCAGGAATCTATTCGAGTCTCCTTTCATGTCAATTGAGTACCTCGTTCATGCATTATTAAGTAAACTGATGGTGTTCTATAGGATGTGTGTCTTTGTATGAGGGAATGTGTCTTTATGTCAGTATGGAGTTAGTGTACTGCAGTGAAAAGGGAATTTGAAGCAAGATCAAAGTATTCCTTTTGTTTTCCTGATCTAAACTGTTACCAGATACTTATGTAATATTACCTTAAAGACCTTTAGCTTAAATGTTACTTTGTCACACTGCAGGAGGGACAGAGTTTCGGGCCTTGTTACTGCTCCAAACTACTTTCCTAACAACTCCTTTACAAACACACCCACACATACAGACATCAGGTACCCAGGCAAACACATTCCCTCCTACATAAATTGGGTGCTTGACCTTATATTCACACCTTGTATTTTTTCTCCACCTTGCCTCCTCCAGGACGTCCTGTTGATGGGGGAGGAGCTGGTGTCAGAGCCTTATTACTGCCAGCTCGAGGCCGAGGCGTGCCGGCTTTTCTCAGAGCAGCTGGGCACCCTCGCCCTGGTGGGAGAATCCCTGCACATGGGCGCTGCCAAGCGCCTGAGGCTGGTGCTCTTCTCTGACTCATACTGCTCCACGCTGGAGTACAACATCAGGGTCTACTGCATGGACGACACACAGGACGTCTTCAAGGTAAATTGTGACAAATGTAGCGCTGTCTGTTACTCTGTTTAGCGGGCAGTTTTTTAGCCTGAGATTGGATCGAGCAGTTTCGCATCAGCTGAATGATAGACAGACTATTATGTGTAATACCATTGTCTGTCACATTGGAAGGTTAGTAAAAATCAGCACAGACATGTAGGAGTTAGGCATAGCCATGGTAAATTGAACAATATTGCAGGCCTGATTACACCATGTGCAGTTCAAGGCTGTGTGATTTGTGGAGCTGATGTTCCCCCTGAGTCTACTGCTGAAACAATGCATATGTCCAGGTTAATCACGGTATACAGTACAATGTCTGAATGTGTTTTTGTGTGCATGCCTACAGAGATGTTTTATTCCTTTCATGCTGTCAGTTGTTCTGCTTGGCTGCAGTGGGCCAAGAAGTTTCCCATCACTTTGTTCAACAGCATATTTCGCTTTTCTTTTTTGCTCTCAACATGGACAGAGTATAATCAAGCACTAATGCCTTCCTCCCTCCCCTGAGGACTGCCTCTGAGTAGCCTGTTAAGATTTCATTTGCATGGTTAATTAGTAAATTAAAAGGAGAGCCTGCCCCAATCTTTTCCCAGCAACCCCTGTGCTCTCTCTCTCTCTTTCTCTCCGCACCTCTCTTTCTCTCTCCAAGCTGTTCCTCTTCGTCTGACACCACCCACAGCCACAAGCGCCAGTTCCCAATCGAGTCCACTTTTGCCAGCTGTAATGGCTGATCTCCTTGTGCAGAAGCTCGCCACCGGCACAATCTATGGATGGCTGTGGGACATAAACAATTGAAGGCAGTGGGGGCTTGGGCTGAAATTAGCACTCTCACATTCAGGGAGCTGAAGATGAGATGAGAACTATGCACAGGCTCTGGCTGTGGGGTGGGAATTACTGAAAACTCTCCTAGCTTACCTCTGTCTTTTTGTGGGTCAATTCTGCCCCTGCTGCTATCTTTCTCAGTTTCTGACAGCTATTGCATGATAGCAGGCATGCTCAGGGAAATAGTTGGCTGACATTCAACTGTGTTCTAATGTAGAAATAAATGTAAAATGTAGCATACAGGATCTGACGCAGCTCTGCAGAGGAAGTGCTTTTTTTGCACATAGATATCAACCCTTTTTGTTTACTTGTTATCAAAGCAGTTGTAATGATAGGGCTCTCTTTATATATTCAGATCATCGGGTGACCCGGTGGTGTTTTGCTGCAGTGTGACTGTTGAAATGACCTTGTGTGTCCTGTGTTGGATGCAGGAAGGCTGCTGGTGCACAAAAACTCTCTCTCACTCTGTCTCTCCCTCTGGCTAGCTCTTGTTCTGCTATTCTCCTGCTCTCTTAGCCAGGAAAAGGACATCTGAGCTTGTTGACTCCAGCACTTGGGCTGCCATACTCTGCGGCTCCCTTGACGCCCTTGAGTGCATTAGCTCGTCTCTCACACAACCTGGTCCTGTGGTAAGCCACGGCGTCTCCAGGGTTTTGTAGTTTTTAGTGAGTGATTTAAAATGTGGCCCACACTGTTTAGTAATCTCCACTTCACACTGCTCTTGCTGCTATTATGGAGGGAGCAGTTCATTTAGCAAGTACATTAACCACTTTGAGTGGAGATTAAACTTCCCTGGAGAGGTTCAGTCTAATCACTAATCACTATCTTTTAAAATGCACCATTTATGATTAGACTTTCACTATGGCTACCATGAGAGTTAATTGTAGTGTGTAGCAGTAGGTGGTACAGTGGAGTGGCATAGCAGCATTTTTTATGTTTGTGATGATGTACAGTACCCCTTCAGCACATGTGAATTTTATGACAGCATTTGCAACCTGCTAAGGCACTGCACCTTGTTTTTCAGACAAGAAGTCAACTTTTCATGCATTAAACAGGCTGCACTTTTGATGGGAGATGAAAAAAACAAAAATGCATTTCTCTGCCTTTTCTGTTGGCTGTTCACTGGCAGCAAGAACTGTGGAAACCAAAAGGGATGCTCAGGTTTTCTCTCCAGTCCCCTCGCTGGCTGTCAGTCTGCTCTGACAAGCCTCCATCAGCGAGAATGACATGCACACACACCCACAAACACATGCACGCTGTACCATGCAATCTCTTATCTGCCAATTACAGCAGATTAGAACCAATGTTATTGTCTTTGATCCTAAGTGTGCGGAGGCTCTGGGGAAACAGTGACATTTCCGTCTGATGCTTGCCGTATGTTAGCAGGGCTCTGCCGGGACCAATTAAGTTAATATTTAATGTGTGTCCCACTCTTGATGGGCCCAGCCAAGGCTGGCACAGCAGCAGAGGAGACATGAGCGTTTGGTAGCGCCCTCGCTGTGCACTCAGTTGTTCCCAGCTAGACCTGTGGGAGAGCATCACTGATTCCCTGCCATCCCACAACTGATTGAAACACCTGTAGTGAAGCAAGCCTCTGACTCAGTACAGAGATAGACCTAACACCAACATCTGATTAAACTGGAAGGTTGACAAAGGTGTGTTTTTAGAATTGGAATATGCTGCAGCTAGTTTTTTATATTTAGCTGCTTTCTATTCAGAATCTGTCATGTTTTGGTGATACAACATACAACATGCTCAGTATGTTTTCCACAGAGCATAACCCACGTTTGAATAGTGGAACAATAATAAAATATCCTGGTGTTTATTGATAACTAAATGTTCTTCCTTTACGCCTACATGTCTGTGTTTTGTAAGGCCAGTGTTGTTGTACAGCTAAAAAAAAACATGTAGAATGATTTATAAACCACCCACTTTATGTCAGATTTATTTTTTTTACAGAGGTTGAAGCACAAGTGAGGTTTTCTGTATTGAGTTGAAGACTTTTTGAGGGCCCACCATAAATACTAATTCAGTAGATTTTGTAATGAATATCTGTATGAGATTTCTTTTCTTTTGCCATGTTTATGGCTCTATGGATGGTAACTTTGGTCTAGACAGAAATATATTTACTATTTAATGGATTGCCATGAAATTTGGTACAGACATTCATGTCCCCAAAGGATGAATCCTACTGACTTCCTGTAGTGCCATGATCAGGTCAGACTTTCACTTTGTCCAATACTTTGGTTTTGACCAAATACCTATAAAACAAATGACACTCTCATCAGCCTCAGCTGTACTTTGTGTTTAGCGCTAATTAGCAAATGTTAGCATGCTAAACTAAGATGATTAACATGGTAAACATATTATACCTGCTTAACATCAGCATGTTAGCTTTGTCATTGTGAGCAATGAGCATTTTAGCATTCTGTTGTTAGCATTTAGCTCTTTGAGTACAGCCTCTAACATGCTGCTAACATGGCTGTAGACTTTTAAATCATCATTGTAGTTTAAGTGACATTTAACAGCCATAAGATTTCCCAAATCCAAAGCCTGGGCTCAAATGTGAGAACATGTTTGAGATAACTCCCTTTGTGCTCCCAGTATTGTATTTCAGACTACAGAATTTACCCTTTCATCAATATTCATGTAATGAGGCCAATACATTCAGCTTTTTGTCTCTTGATTGTAAAAATGTATGTTCCAGTGTTAAATGGGCGTTTAATTGATGTCTAACTGGTTAAATAGTGGCTCCTGGATTCTTTGGACAGTGTTTGACCTCAAGCTATTATTCTTATTTGCGTTTAAAAGGGCTCATAAACTGTTTATGTGCTCCCTCCACTATGATGTTTTCTTGCTAGTTCCTGAGCAGCAAGCTACATTTGAGCAGAAACTTTTTGCTCTTAAGTATCAGAGGAGAGAAAACCCCAGCACAGAGTCTAATACAAACAGTTTTTCTGATCCCTCCATCAGAATAGTTACTGGCAAAGAATTCTAAGAAAAAACCCCAGAAGAGCATAGCCCAGTAATTGCTGGCATTAAGTTAAAGACGACAGTCAGCTTTATCACTGAGCCCAGCTGAGAAATTGTTTCCATATTATATTTCTGTGTTCCTGTGTGCTGTTTTCTCTTGTCCTGCTCTGTGATTTATCAGGCAGAATGTGCATCTTTTCCTTAGCAAACACAGTCCCCATTTATAACTGAGCAGACAAGTCCCTTCTATTTGTAGTTATTAATCAGAGTTGACTGTAGCGGGCACGGCCACTGGAGCTCAGACTGATAGACTCTCAGTCAGAGAGGAAAAGCCTGTCACATCCTGCTGACAAATACACAGATTTATTGAGCCCACATAGCCAGGCAACTCTCTAAACAAATGCATTTGCCCCGAAAAGAGCAGCTCTAAAAATGAATCGTTGCTATAAATGCACATTTTTAAACACATGAGGACACAGCAATGCTAAGAGTAGAGGGGTGAGGACGAGTTTATGAGGATATTACAGCCTGTGTATCTCTCTGTTTCAGATGGCATGTAGCGTGACTAATTAACTGATCAAACACTATAATAATCCCCGGTTTAATCAGTTTATTACACACCAAGTCAGAACAATAGAAGACCATATGTAGTAGTTTGACCTCACTATGAAGGAAGTAGAATATTTAATCTGCAGCTTTGAACCAGTCCAGTTCTTTTTGTGTGTGTGTGTGTGTGTGTGTGTGTGTGTATATATATATATATTTTTTTTTTTTTTTTTTTTTATAGGCCTCTGCTAATACTTTGATTTGTTTAGACTGTGTTTCTTTCTAGCATCCGATGGCTGGATGTTTTTGTTGCAAGAGAGAGTTTGGTTCAGCTACTAACCTCTTTCTGTCAGCACCAGCCCGAAGAGATTAGCTGTATGAGTGTCTCTTGTTTCCCGGTGGAGCCCGGCCCCAGTCCATCACAGTCCCAGCTCTGGTCCAAGCAGAGAAGATGAGGGGATGGGGGAGGAGTGGGGTGGGAAGGGGGTTGAAGTCATACAAAACTGTGGCCATGATTGCAGTAATCCTGTTATCTCTCCTGCTAAAGCTGGCCACTCTAGTGACCTGGAGACACAAATGTTAAGCTGCCTCTGTCTCTCTTCTCTTTCGCTCCTACTCTATCTCACTCTCTTTAGCCAGCCTCATTGAATGTCAGGGGGTGGTCTTGGCTCTGCCTGACTCTAAATTCACAGTCTTCACACACACCACAGGCTATCTCAAATTCCGTCAGAACAAAAGGGGTTTTTCTCCTGCAGTACTTGAACTTCTCGCCCATCTCGTGCATCTTAATGTTTCCACAGTGGTACAGGGTCAGGGTGTCTAAGAGAAACTGCTCTTCTTATCTTCACTGAACAGAAACATAATTCGTCTCCGAGTTGATGATTAATATGTGATTTGATAAACTAATTCAAAACCTCGTATTGTTTTCCCCCAGAAATAGTAAATAATATGGTCAAATTTAGCTTCTCATCTATTAGCTCGCTCACGCTGTCATTTGTTAACGGGATAATGGGGCGTAAAGAGGGCCATTATTCTCTCAGTCCAGAACATATGCTGAAACCCTGCACAAAAAACACACCCTAATATACACACTCACAGACACTCAGGCACACAAATAATATACAAGCAAGAGTGTGTGTGTGTGTGTGTGTGTGTGTGGAGGGGCGGGCGCATGTCCTAGACCCTGTTTGATTGTAATCCTACCGTGTCAGCCTTGAACCTGACAAACTGCTAGACAGGAGAGTTAATATTCGTTCTAGTAGTCATATGTTGATAATAAGATAATTGACATTCTGCACTCTCCCTCTTGCTAGCAGACCTATAGATCTGCTGCTGTAGGTCAAAGTCCACCAGCCCCAATTTGCAATGCTAATCACCCCCAACAAATAATTGTGCTTAAGAATTGTGTTAAATGAACCTCTGGAAGTCCTCATAGTGTGCCTTTTGTTTGAGTAAGAGAAATAATAGCAGAGGGCTTTTAATTCTGTGGAGAATGCACTGCCCCCTGTTATTAACTCATTAGACCTTGACGCTTTGATTCAGAGCCATTGTCTGACCTTCCCACTCTGAGTAAGTGGGCTGGGTAACATCACAAGGCTCCGGTGTAGCAACACAGTGAGGGAAATATTCCAGCTAGCCACATATAATCAGATGATTGTACATCTTTAGTGTTCTGTGGCATTTGGGTGAAAGGAATAAAAACCAATGTAGATGCAGGAAGCGAGATGGATAATCACAGGGGGCATAATATTCATGTTAACAAGAAGATAAGCACTAAGCAAACATGGAAATTAGCTATGCGCTGAGAAAACGTGGAAAATCAGTTCTCGGGCTGAACGGAAAAGTGCTCATTCAGTGAAGGAGAGAGCACATCAAATAACAAAAGCAGGTAGAGATTCCAAATGGATAATTAACAGCTTCCTTTCCATTATAATTGGAATCAGTCTAGCCCATTCCTGGGAAAGAGGGCAGAAAATTGAATCAGTGTTGTGCAGATAGAAATTACTGCAATTCTCCACCTTAATTAGATGTCTTTGCTGAAATCATACCATGGGCAACCATGCTGGCATGCAGCGCTCAACATATGGCCACTATCTATACCCACATCTCTCTCTTGGTGCCGTTGTCTTTGAGATATGTCTCCTAGATGCCGAGGCACATTCTGGATGCCTGTATGTTTTCCCTCTGCTGCCATCTTGTTTCCCTCCTCAGACAGATTAAAAGAACATATCTTATTTCTGAGGTCTTTTCTCACTTCTAATTTCTGAGGTCTGTTTTTCTCTGTTGTAATATGCTCCTCTGTTTGGAGTGTGAGGTAGCACATGTGAACGCCATCCAAAGTATTGGATTCTTAAAGACTTGTTCTGCACACAGCACCCAGCTCAAAACGAATTGATAGATCAGAGGGAAATGCGGCAGATATTATCATCCCATTCCAGATGGTCATTTGGATGGCAACAAATGGTCCACTGAGCAAGTCCCACAGAGATTAAAATATTAAGCATGCATTTACAAATCTCTCCTGGCACAAAAACAAAAATGAAATTAAGGAGATTCGCCATGCGAGAACAATGAGTAGTTGACTAATGGCTCGTTCACTTACTTCATCACAGCCCAGGTAGCTAGTAGGCCGGGATGGCTGCAGTATTTGCATGCTAATGCAGTTGCTGAAAGCTGGGCGCGCACACACCGAGGCAGGGGAATCAACCTTGTAGTGACATTAAAGCGCTGTGAAGACAAGTCTGTCCAGCCCGCTGAGGCCGCATGCAGGGACGCTATCTTCTTGTCCTAAGATGTACCGTACCCCTGCCTCATGCTCGTGCTGTGTGTGTGTGTGTGTGTGTGTGTGTGTGTGTGTGTGTGTTCATTTGTGTGAGCCAATTTTTTTTTTCCTGTAATTTCTCACTACCTGAGTGGTGCACCTTAAAAACTGTAAACAGGAAACCCACACAGTTATAGTTTTGCACAATTTCACTTGCCTCTGTGACTGTGATGGTAAATGTGTTTCCTCTGAAAGCTAACGCCTCTCTTCTCCCTGCCCCTCTCTCTCTCTCTCCCTTTCATCAGGAGGTGATGCAGATGGAGCGGCAGCTCGGGGGTCGGCTGATTGACGAGCCTCACGTCCTGCTTTTCAAAGACAGCTACCACAACCTGCGCCTGTCCATCCACGACATGCCCCAGACACACTGGAGGAGCAAGCTGCTAGCTGGCTACCAGGTGTGTTGGGCGGCCCTGGGGGGCTGCAGGGGCAGGGAGTCACTCCAGATCAGAGAGGGAGCGTGGAGATGTAATATAAGTGCCTGGCTGAATCTGTCAAATTTGTGTGTCAGCAATTATAAGGCTTTCTAATGTGTGTTTGCACACTCAATTTAAAAATCCATGTTGTTGAGTTATTTTAAATTAGCCATCCAGAGAAATTAAAGAAGAATGGAGTACGTGTCGGCAAAAGCGATGTTACTGAGTAATCAAAAGTTCTTCAGGAGCAACTTTTTATTGTTAATGAGGGCTCATGGTCTAGTTGTCTCTCTGGAAAGTTGTTTTAATTTTAGTTGGCTCTGAGTTTTAATTAAGTATGTTTTGGTTTGGCTTCAGTTGATCACTTTAAAGATTCAGACAGAGGAGTGTTTTTCAGTCTGTTACTGCAGGACTTCTCTGACCAATAACCTCTCTCTTCTTGGCACTGTTTGCATCTTTAAGTCATTTATTGGAGTCAGGGGTCCATAGAGTGTGCATGTTTTTGTCCGCTCATGCTTCTGCATGAGGTGCATACGTGTGCATATTGGAGCTGGGTTGTGTGCACTAACCCAGAGCTGCAAGCTGATTGATTATCCTAGCCGCCGCTCTCTCAAAGGGAGCTCAGATGAAATATAGAGCAGTATGTAAATATCTGGAACTTCTTGGAACCTCTCCACCTCTACTTCACTCCCTATACCTGCGTGGCCTACTGCACTGCAGCCCGGCAACAGAGACACGAGGGCTGTTCAAAGAGGACTAGAAAATGTTTTGGCTGTAACTATGTAAGTACTGAGCACCAGGTCCCCAAAGAGAACACACAGGCTGCGCCAAGCAAGCAGCGGCAGCAACAATGCACCCAGAACAGAGGCTTATTCCTCTGGACTGTGCCTGTTCATTTGGAAGCGTTATTCCCCTCTCAGCAGTGCGGTCAAAAAAGGCCTTTAGTCTCTCTGGGGCCCCGTGAAGACTTTTGTGAGTTTCACCCGGCCCCCCCTCTGTCATCTGTCAGCCTGGGTAACAGTGCCCCCGTTTGGTCATCAGCGTGTACTGCATCCCCACTTCACTCTCAAGCTGAGTTCTTGTCAGCTGTTTAACCCAGGGTGACATGAGGAGTTAGTGTGCCCTGTTTTTTTCCCAGTTACCTCTCTGCTTCTCCTGGGATATGCAAATGAGGCATGAATATGGAGCAACAGAGAGAAAGATGTAGAAATTGAATAAATTCTACCAAACGCTCCCTGGTAGCTGTTTGCTAGACAGAAGCTAGTGCTGTTCAGCGGTACTACTCAAAGCTATTATGCATACATATACATCTGTCACACGATGAGTTTTAGATTCAAAGTAGAGCTGTGATGTTTCATCTTAGACACTATCAGCATCATTTGTAGCTTGTGTGTATTTTTCAGTCTGCAGAGAGAGGCGGAATCAACTGAAAAGTAATGGATAAATATCAAATGTTTCTCATGATAGAGATACAGATATGATGTGTTATGCTTCAACTCAGTCGGACAAGCCATTTACTCCCTTTTTCACACCATCTCCCTTCAACATACCTGAATGTTGTCAGTCGGCCGACTCGGATATATTTAGCCATTTTCACCTAATGATGACAGCTTATGTGAATGTAATTAATGATGATCTCCGTGTATTCTAGGCAGGCAGTCCTGTTATAGCGTGTTTCAGACATGCAGTTCTGACTGTGCCGCTGCGTTGCCATTTATGTGTGCTGCGTGTTTTTTCTGCAGGAGATCCCATTCTACCACATCTGGAACGGTTCCCAGAGGTACCTGCACTGCACGTTCACTCTGGAGCGGCTCAGCCTCAGCACCTGTGAGCTCACCTGCCAGCTGTGTGTGTGGCAGGTGGAGGGGGAGGGACAGAGCTTTAGCCTCGACTTTAACATTGCCAAGGTAACGCTCAGCGTAACTGCTCACTTAGAACCAGCATTTGATTATGTATTCAGCATTTTCATTAGTCATAAAGGAATTGTTTTTACACTGTGCTGAGAAAAAGGTTTGTTTTCTGAAGTAACTTCAAGGCTATCATTCCTACCAGGACACCCGAGCTGTGGACTCTGAGTTCCTGTTAATGGACAGTAACGCTACAGCTCTGGCAGGGCCCAGCGCCTTTCAGATCCCGTACCTCATCAGGCAGAAGATCTGCAGCAGCCTGGATGCCCCATGTCCCAATGGAGCCGACTGGAGAATGCTAGCACAAAGACTTAAACTTGAGAGGTAAATACCAACTGCACAATACCATAATGCCTTATCTGATCACTGATCGTCAGAGCGCGCCGGAAAAGGCAGTTTGCACAAAGGCTCTCAAGAAATGCAGCAGAGCCTCATTTATCCAAACCCCTTGAGAATAGAGGCTGCACAGCAGTATATGTACAATACTCAAACACAGCTTGTTTAAAATAATGAACAAGCAGTCACACTGATTGCGAAGAGTCATACTGATGTAGAGGTTCACATGTAACTAAGGAATTCCAGTAATTGTACACAATCAGTGTAAAAGTGCACCACCGCAGTAGTGTTTTTACTAATGTTTAGCTAAACAAGGTTCTGCTTTAGCAAACTAATCCTCCTTTGACACAGCTAACGTTATAGGATTAATGTGGACTTGATGGATACAGCTATCATTTCTGTAAGAAAACACGACCCCCGTCTTACTTTTTTCCGCAGAAACAGGTAAGCAGCTTAAAGCCTGCAGCTAAACTTGTGCCTGCTACATTCTGCTTAATAGTTGTAATTGGAAAGGTAGCAAGCTAGCTGCCCATCAATAGGTTTGGATCTGTGCCAACCACAGACACTTTGTTCTCAGTTACTGTACTTTATCACTGGAGTACCTGTAATAGAAAGGAGCCAGACATTGATCCCTTACCCTCCAATTTAATTTCTACCTCGTAATGAAATCAAATAGGTACACTTAATTTGTCCAATCAAACTTTATTTACCCCAATTAATCACAAATTGAATTGATGCACTACAGGTTTAACTAGCAATGTTTTGCTCAACATAATCAATTCTCATTTAGGAAGGAACAGCCGTGCTGTTTGATCTGTCCTTAACAACGTGTTTCCCTGAGAAGGCAGCAGCTCCTTGGCATTCTGTCATGCTGTATTTCTGTGTTTGTTTCTGTGTGTGTAAAGTGTTCAGACCGAGCGGAACGGGACCAATCAATAAAACTTAAAATGCCAAGAACCTTTTTATTTGATCTTTCTCTCCTAAGACTGTGCAAACGGCTGCGTCTGAGCCATACAAAGATAAGCTCGTGTTTCACACAGCGAGGTGAATAAGCAGGGCTGACACGTTGAACGCTAAGCTCTGTGTTTTTTATCTGAGTAATGACAGAGGTTTGTTCCCAGACACTTTTTTGACCAACACTTCTCTTTGTTGTGTTCTCCTGATGCAGAGGGAAGGCTGTGCGCTATAAAACCCAATTGACTCAAAATAGCAGAGTGGCAGTGTTCTCACTGCTTGTGTACTGCCAAAGCAGCCACATGTTCATAACCATCACAGAGTGCTCCACTAGGCAAACAGAAGATACGAGGAAGTAACAGACTGTGACCTTTCTCAAGGTGAAAAGGACTTGGTGGCGTTTTGGGCCTCCTGTCTCACCCCCTCCCATCCGGCAAAAAAAAAAAACACTCACACAGCACAAAAACCCCCTTTGTGCCAAGAGTTTACCCTGTTCTTTTTTTTTTAATGTCATATGTGCTCTACATAACAGTTAAGGCCCCAGACATTTGGAGAACAGAGAAAGGCCATTAAATCAAACAAGCATCTTCAGGTACTGCGGGGATCAGGTCCCACTCAACATCAAATATACAGCTGGCTGGGGCCACTGCTTTGTTGTCATTGATTGGGTTTGATCGTAAAGGTTCTGCTCCTAAAATGGAAAAGGTCACTTCCGACTTAACTGAAAGTCCATATAGGATTTACTATATGGGATTTAGGGCCAATTTCAACATCAAATAAAGAGGAATGAGGCTTACACTGTTAAGCTTCAAATGAAAATTGCCAAATTCTGTATTTGATGGCAGTTTCAAGAGCTTGGCTGTGTTCTTACACCTTTTATCATTTTTTTACTTAGTGCTCCACCACACTATATCAGGATGTAGCAATATAACACACAATAAAACTTGACATTGACAGTTACAAGAAGCAGTAGCACAATAAAATACTGGCTGAAAAGGTTTTCCTAAGACTCTGTTGGCACAGAGCAAATGCGAGACTGTCCATTTTGATTTGTGCACATGGCTTGATTTAATAAAAACATCTCATTGTTCCCTCACGGTTATTTTTGTGTTCTCCTACTCTGCTCCTCTCTGCAGACACATGAGTTTCTTTGCATCCAAAGCGAGCCCAACCTCTGTGATCCTGGACCTATGGGAGGCACAACATTTCCACAGTGGCAACATCAACCAGCTGGCCACGGTCATGGCTGACATTGGCAAACAGGAAGCCATGATATTCCTGGTCTCTGATGGCGAGTGCTAACCCAGAAAAGGAGGGGAGGGAGAGACTGGTGCAGAGGAAAAGAACACAACAACACACAAAAACAATAACTGCAACAGGAATCGAAGACCCGAGCTGTCCCAATGTCCCTCTTCTTCACTTCAGAAGGTAGTAAGGATTGAGTCTCTATTTCCCATCGAACAGAGTAAAAGTCTTTAAATGACAGACCAAATAAGGGAAAAGGTAGAGTTTGGGTGTATGGGGAAATGTATTCATGAAATACCCTTTATTTTCCATCAGGGATTAAGTTAAATTAGTCCACACCCTGGTTCTACTTTAAAGATAACATTAACTTCATGCTTTTTATATAAATAGGCCATTTATGGCTAATAATGAGCAATATGCAAATGTAATGCTATTACTAATGGCCAATATTGCAAATTCAATGAATAATTTTTGAATTTAGATTTTAAAAAATGGATGACATTAAATAAAAGGGATGTGACAAAAGGCGCCAGTCACTTCAGGTTAATGAGAACAGGTGACATATGCAATTGGCAGGTTTCGTTATGACATTATCTCAGACACCAAACGCATTTCCACCCAGGTCGTCAGGGTCTGTGAACGTCCCCCTCCCAAACCCAGTGACACGCTATAGATGCGTCTCATACGTGTCATTATCCATTTCTTAAACACACTTGTAGCACATCCTGGACTTGCAGGTTTAAAATAGATTGTATGTCAGAGCCCCAAACACCTGTCTCATCTTGTTTGCGTGTTTTTTTAGTCCAGCCGGTATCACTACTGTGAATGTAACATCTTGATTCAGCGAGACGCTTCACAGCTTTCCTGCTTCTAAATCAATATATGTGGGGTTTGGTTTTTTTGAACTTTTTTTTGAGGGAGGAGTGAGTAATATCTTCACTAAAGTCATATTTCAGAAGCCATTTCTATTTAAAGCCTGGGATTTTGATCTGTCCAGTTTATTTCACGTCTTATATTACCCCAATCGTTCATAGTGGCGTTTTTCTGCTAATGAAGGAGCCATAGGGCCGAAAGGCGTTCCAGCTGCATATGTGAACACTGAATGTTGTCAAAACTAATTTCTAAAATGACATTTTCCCCCTGATTACATTATGTAGCAGAGGATGTTAAACATAAAAGCATGGCCAAAATATGAATAATGCAGAGCACTTTCCTAAAGGAAATCTGACAACAAATTCTTCAAAATCGTCACCAGATTACTCGCGTTGAAAGGGTCGTGGTGCAGCTTTGTTTTTATAATTCAAAAAGAAATGTTGCTGGGGATTCTATATTTGCTGTGTGGCACGCCATATTTCCACATCAGATGAACGCAGGTCTCTCAGACAAAGTTAATAGTGGCTTATTCATAATGTCTCGCCTCTTCTCACAAAAGATGCTTTGAAGGGTTTTTCTGTTTTATTTCAAGCCAGGATGGCAAAAATGATCCAGCAGATTCAAGCAACAAACCATAAACTGCGCACTTGATTATATTTTGCTACTTTTTTTTATTTTATTAATGGATCCGTTAGGTCAGGCAACATAAATACCGAGTATCTTTAAAGTCCACTGGTTGAGTAATTATTCTTTGAAAAGGTGTGAGCAATCCCGAATTAGCCATACTTCTCTCTCCGTCTGCCTCAGGGTTGCATGTGAAGTTGTGATGTCTGTTAAAGTTGTAAAGAGAGCCCTTTTCATTAAATCCTTTCTTATTCAAACTTCTAGCACAGCCCATCCTACCAGCTCCTGTGGCTTCAACCTTTAACACTACCTGGAGCCTCTTTTATGATTGTCAGATATTTAGAATGTACATTCGTTTCCTTGAAGTGGGGGAAAAGTACGTCCGTCTTTGTTTGTTTTCCCTTTTTAGGTCTTAGTGACTTTGTTTTTGTGTGGCATCTCAGCACCTGGTAGCTCTTTAGCCTCTTTCCCATCCTATTCAACACGCCTCCTCTTGACCAACAAGTTTTTACAAACCCCTGTACTATTTGATGTAGAGATGCCATGAAACAAAATGTTACCTTTTTTTATCAACTTTAAGAAACCCTCGGATCAAGCCCCTTTCAGAGAAAATGGCGACATCACCTTAAATAAATCTTTTCATGTTGAAATGGATCATCGCCACATGTAATATGTAAATACTTTTCTATACCAGCCGTGTGCTGTCACTTTGCATACTGTATATCAGCAGAATTGGTAACCAAAGTTTTATGAATATCATTTGAGGCCACTACATCCTCATATCCATTCAATTTTGTTTCAGCAGTTTTATTTGCAGCTAGTATAGAATAAGTCAGAGTTGCCGTCTCCTCTAAACTGCAGACTTAAAGTCCAAAATCATTTCTTTATCTCATCTCCTCGCTTTTGTCTTTGAGGCAAGTTAATGCTGTTTGTTCAAGCGGTAACATGTGTCAGTTTATTTTATCACTTTGTAAAGAAATGTAAATTATATTTTAATATGAAGCCAAAAAAAAGACACTTAACTGGCGCAGCATTTGTCAAGTCTAAACCGTGACGTGTTTGCCTATATACTGTTCTTTGGCGATCTAGCAGTGAAGAGTTTTTTCCAGTGTTAAGGGTTTAGAGACTGTTTTACAAGAAGTTTCTATACATTTTGTTTGTCCTTACTCTGCATACATCTGATTATTTCTCTAACTGTAAGCATTTAGATGCAAGGTGGAAATAGTCACCCATGCTTAGAGAATCACTACACTGGGACTGTGGAGGCTAATTGGAGACTGATGTTCTTGGTCACCGACAAGCCAGTGTTAACGCAGCACGTTTAGATGAGCCATGGCAGGTGTACAGTTAGACTGTGTGTGAGATTTTTATCACCTCTGTCATTGTCTTGGATGTATTGTCTAAGCACATTTCAGTAATGTAATTCACCAGCCGCCAGGATGTTCAGCATCTATCGTCACATCTAACTTGTCCAACAACTAACAAATCTGCAATTAGTGTGTGTGTGTGATGAATACAGCTCCCTTCATGGCCTGATAGTTCTGTGTTAGTAACATACATACTTTGGTCCAGGGTTTAGAAGTTTACCCCGAGTTATGAGGAAAAATTGTTACATCAAATGTACTTTGTGTCACTCATTACTATTCCGTGTGTGTGAGAGAGAGAGAGAGACCGGGTGCGTGCATACCTCCCTGTCACTCTGAACTGTTTTCTTTTTGAACTAAGAACAATAGACTTCTGTATTTGTGAATGGTTTTTCCATTTAGTTCCTTGCCTTTCTGCAAGTCAAAAATGCTGTATTTATTACATGCCACAGCGCTTATGCAATTGTATAATCCTTGTTTTTTTTTTGTTTAACCTTTTGTGTTCCTTATTGTCAATGTAAATTGTTGTCAAAACTTTTGTGGCAATGGAAAAACTTCTGCTAAGGAGATTTTCTGTACTTTTTGGACAATGATATGGATTTGTGGGTAGAATTTTGGAAATTCGTTTCTAAGTGCTTTCAAGTATTTACTTGGCCTTATGTATATATATATCTATGACATTTCAGAAAGGTATGTAAAGTAATTCAACCTGAAATTGTTGTAAATAAATTATATATTGTTAAATCAAGGACTGGATCTATTTAACTTGTGTTGCCTATCAATTAATTTTAAAGGGCCGTGCATGTACTACTAAATGTTATAGGTTTGTTTAATGTCGTCAAGCTTTAAAGACGCAAAGTGACTGACTACTCTGTTTTGGTGAGTTTGAAAAGGTCGCCGTGATTAGCATAACAAACAGCTAGCCTGGCGCTCTTAAAAGTTTGAAGTAACAAAATCCGCGTACCAGCACCTCCTGAAGCTCACTAAATAACACGTTCTCATTGGTGGTTTAATCTGTACACGAACAAATGTAAAATGCTCTGTTTGGGAGAGCAATCAGTCTAAAGAAAATCTTAGATAGGTCCATCTCAAAAACACCAGTGATCTGCCCCAGCAAGTGATGTTACTCATTTATTTTATGACATCCAGCAGCTATAAAAACAAGACTTACAGGCCCTTTCTGCAGTAATATAAATACATATTCAACCATGGCTTAAGAGTACTCTTCAGAACAATCACAACATCACAGTAACATGAGGGACAAAAAAAAAAAAAAAATCACCGTGTTACTTCTTTTTTTATTACAATGAAATCTCCAATAAATGAGATTTGTCAAATGTCTGAAATTATCCTTACCTTTTAGAAGTGTGAAACATTTAAAAATGATAGCACTTTGTGTCACTCACATGTGACTTAAAATTGGTTCAATTAAGGATTATTACTTGACTCAACATTAGTTAGTAACTGCAGTATGTGTTCTGATTTTACAGCGCCAAAGTGATAGAGCAGTAAGTGCTTCTGTGGAGAAGTGCAGGGATCTAGTCAAGCAGAAATGGAGGTGTCCCATTTCTGCTTGACTGGACCCCCCATTACGTTAATAGGCACTGCAGTAAGGGCCAGGGTCCTGAATGGGGCCACCACTTCTCTACACTTAGTACAGGAGTAGTGGCAGATCATTACTGCAATATGTGACATTATTAGAGGCTAAATGGCTCCTCCAACTTGGAAGATACTGACTTACTTCAGACTGAACAAGGAGGAGATTAGTAGAGTCATGAGAATTTTTCATTAACAGCTACGATTAAATCTAGATGAGCTGCATTTTTAATGTCCAATCTAAACTTCAAAGTCAACAAATTAGTGACTACATGAAATAATTCCTTGACTACCTCCAGTTATACAAAGCATTTGGTATTACAGGCAGTAACGTTTGAATTCTCCTATAAGCACAGTAAAGTAACAGCACACGAAGCTAGCATTAAGCCTCAAATATAGAAACAAAGTCTGGAGGATATAAAAGACAGTTTAACTAGGTGTGTGGTTGGCAAAGAAGAGATGGAGAGTGTGTACAAGTGGACTGGAGGGTGGAGTGGGTAAAAGAGGAGGGTGAGAGAAGAGTTCCTTCTCTGAAGATGAAGCTCGCTCTCACACTGGAGCAAAGGCATGGCCTTTGCACAGGGGCTTATCCTTCTTCGAGTAGAACGTCTTCCCCTCCAGGTTGATTTGGCAGAGCTTTAAAGATGAAAGGAGACAGAGACAGATTGGGAAACCAGGGCAGAGTAGATACCAGACCTTAACATTGCCAATGTGAATTTACACAGTTTTCTACTGGCCAGAGCAGGCACATCTTATTTACTTAACTGCATTTACGTTCAGTTTTCGTCACAGAATGAAAGAATGTTGGAGAGAGTGATAAACTGCAGGTGGTGGGGTAAAGAGAGAGAGAGAGAGAGAGAGGGAAAGCTCGAGGTCCAGAGATGGAGGCAGATTTTTCAGGTGCCATTGTGCTGGGACAGCCAGAAGAGATGGGGCAGAGAGAGTCCCACAGGGAGCCATATCAATCAAAATGACTTACAGCACAGACGAAGCACGTGTCGTGCCAGCTGTAGCCCAAGGCCTCCAGAAACCGATCCCCGGCATCAATCTTAAAGTCACAGCCGTGGCATTTGGTGCCAAACATCTTCTCATAGTCTGAGAGAGAAAAGCGATGGGAGGGGAGGTGGTGAGCAGCGGAAATATGCGAGATAACCATTAGAATAAAATAAAAAATTCAAACTCCAGATCAGGTCAAACATCGTCCATGGCCTCCACAATCACCATATGTAAACATCACCTAACCTTTATAGGATGTTTGTGTGAAATATGTTTCCACCTCTTTCATCTTTTAAAGAACTGGAGGCTTTTCCTCTTGAACAGGAGTGATATCCCACTACACACACACACACACACTTAAAGACTTGAATGACGGCAATACAGATGGATGAAGCTGTTTTGAAGCCAAATGTTGGCTCTTCTCATTTGGCATTTGATACTTTACTGTTTGCGTTATTTTGTCCACCCACTGTACATTAGTGCCTTTCCACAGTGTAAGGCAGGGATTAGTATGAGGGGAAATTGTTCCAGATACTTAACTGGATTTGCCAGTCTCTTTCATCACAGCGACTCTGGGGAAAGTGTCAGGTTATAAT
This sequence comes from Maccullochella peelii, assembly GCA_002120245.1. NCBI lineage: Eukaryota > Metazoa > Chordata > Actinopteri > Centrarchiformes > Percichthyidae > Maccullochella > Maccullochella peelii. The sequence continues at coordinate 25,934 of LKNJ01000293.1, forward strand.
GCTGCTTCTCAAGAGTGAGTGGGTGAGAGCCACACAATCTCTGAAAGATGCTGAGGCAGCACTATGTTTATCAGAGCTAAAGGCATTATTCAGAGTATGAGTACTCAGGTTCTGGCTTCGCCTCTGATAAAGCAGCGACCCACGTCGGAGCCTCAGTAGTGAGAGAGAAGCACGCCGCCCTGCTAAATCATTTACAGAATAATAGAAGAGCATACACCATTCATAAAATCCAATAGAGAAATGTATGAAGTAAACTGGAGCTAAATAGATTACAGCAGATGAAAACATCACTTTATGATTGACTACGGTACGCGCCAAGAGATTCATGATGTAGGCCCATGCCAAACCCCACAGCAATAATACAACAATGCAATGTTTTACAAATAGCTTGATAAAAAAAAAAAAGAAAACGTATATGAAAGTGAATCAAGCAAAACTGGATAGGGGACGCCCTGCAGTAAACTATATTTTTCTTCAAATGAAACAACTTTATCACGAAATGTACTTGGCAAGACCTCTGAATCACCCACTGGCTGCATTTCTCTGTTATGTACCCTGCACTGCACTTAGCTATGGCATCCATTTAAAGTAAAAAGATATGACATCTTTCATCAAATAAGCTCGATCACAAACCTAATGCTGTGTGGCGGGATGTCAGTTCCCCCTCTGTTCCTTCATGGACTTAAGGCCCAGTGCAGATTTACCATAAATATGTAAGGCTTGATCCATGTGTGAAGTTACAGGGGGTCTTACAAGGTTTGAGATGTTCTCAGTTGGCACTGGAACTAATCAATCTGCACGCAGAGGATGCCATTTTCTTTTGCCGGTGTTTCATATTTTCTGCCAAAGCATTTACCTTTCAATACTGCCTGCCTTTAATTCAAGTTTAGAGTGAAATTTTCTATTAAAACTGGGGTTTCTGTGGGTGTCACTGTCTGTTCAGCCACAGTGGCCACCACCGCTGCTGCTGCTAACTACCAAGTTTTTCTTCAATTCATGACATTTCCAGCGGAGGACTTTTCATCATGGAGATACCTTCATCTCTTTTATGAAGCTTTCTATGATGCCTATTTTTATGTATGAATGAGAGAAAGCCACAGTACTCGAGTGAAAGGACATTCAAACTTAACATTCAGTGAGGAGATACGGTTATTGTTTATCTTAACATTACTGATTACTGCTACAATATGCCTTTACATCATCATCATTTACTGTTTTGTTTTGTTCAGATACATGTGATAGAAGTATTTGACAGTTTGCATGTGTTGAGTGTTTGGAAATTGACTAATTATAAACATCAAATTAATGACATTGTAAAGTAATGGTGGACATACATGTATCAACTTCATTTAAATTAGAAGCCCTGCTTTAACCCGCAGATGGTCTCATTGGTATCGTTATCATGAAGCGTGAAAGTAGCAGATCTGGGTGCAAATGTATGTTTTTTTACATACTAGAATTTCTATTTAGAATGGTCAAGTTAGGGAGTACAGTGTGTGTTGACTGCAGCAGTTCAGTTTCTCACCTTTCTCACAGTAGGGTTCGCCTTCCTCCATGTAAAAGGCTTGGTTCCTGATGGGAGTCTTGCAGGCTGCACACTTGAAACACTGAACATGGTAGGTCATCTTCAGGGCATGCATGATTTCCTGATAACGGGAGAAAAGGTTGTACATTTTTTATTACCAACTGTTGCTTTAGTACAGTGGAAACTACATCCATGTGTTCTTGTACAGAGAAATCACAGAATAACAATTTTGATTCAAGTGTAAAATGTCTCTCCTGGTTGAGAATCCTATGTTTCTGGTTTGTCTTTTCAACACAACAGTGCAGCTCTTACCCCTGTGATCTTCTTTTTGCACTTGGCGCAGTTAGGAGCATATCGGTTATCGTGGCACTTGGTACAGTAGACAGACCCTCTCTCCTCGAAGAACCCCCCCTCATCCAGGACCGCCTTACACTGTGAACACGTAAACTCCTCCGGGTGCCAAGAACGTCCCAGAGCCACCAGGTACCGACCCCTGGAAAATACACATCAACAGCCCATCAGAGGTATTATTGAAATCTGCTACAACATTTTCCACTTTAACAGCTCCAATAGAAATGTCAGTTCCTTTTGTGAAACGTAAACATCAACTGGTGACATGTTTTTAGTTCTACTAGGAACTTTGTACCTTCACTTGTTGAAAAACAGCTCTTCTGTGAGCTTGCAATAGTGACAAGAATAAGAACTAAGGTTTCTCTGTTATCTGAAATAAAAAAAATTCAAAGTCAGCATAATGCTTGTCCCCCAGTGATAACAAGATGTCTCTAAACTGTTAATTATGCTGACTGACTTAGTTTGCTGCAGTCATACAGTCTGTCATCAGGTCTATTAACTGTCTTATGATGCTTCCTTTTCTTTAACAGGACTTTGAAAGGAGCAAAAATTTAGAGTATTTTATTCTGGTAAAATGAATCAAACTGTCACCACAGATGCAGCAGTGTGGACTCACCTTATGATTTTGTTGCAGGCACCACATAGCGGGGTCCTCCCGCTGTCTTCAGGTGCCTGCTGCGCTGCCTGTAGGATGGAGCTGCGGTTCTGCATAGGCGTCGGCTGGACCAGCTGCTGGTGCTGGGTCACGACGGTGCTGGTCTTGTCTGGGCGAAAGCGGTCAGCGAAATTAGGGTCAGTGACCCACGGTGGTCGACTGGAAGGACCTGAACTGCCTGCAGCTGCAGTCTTGAATTCTAGACCAGGAAAACAAAACAAAACAAAAAAAAAACAACAAAGATTTCTTTTGGGGAAACAGCACTTAGAAAGACTTGGCTGTAGCTTTGAATAATTTCACAATGGGAGGGGAACACTTATGTAATATTCACACTCCACAAGATGTACGTTGTGACAGTTTTGCATGTCACATTGTTGCTGCTGATGCTCTTGTATTGACACTTAAGAATCTATTAGCACAACCTCTACTGGATGCTGCTGGGGTTCTTTTTACGCATCAGCAGGAGCAGAAACTCACCATCTGGTTTATCTGCTGCCTGGGCCTTGGCAGGTGAGGGAGTTGGCTCAAGGCTGTGGGGAGAAAATGACTAATTAGAAAAGGTACACACACATCTGAGTAACCATGGTTACTACTCAATGAACATCATGTTTGGATATCAGGAAGCCATGGCTGTCTCCATTATGTTGTGCCACAGATTACCTGTGTGAATCATTATAAGCACCATGATTAATAATATTAATCAGTATCAACAATTTCTCACCTGTTGTGGCAAGACAAGCTGGTTAAGTGTTGTAGATTCAGGTGAGTGTTGTACATTGTTATAGGATTTGAATCGCAGGCCATTTTACATGATTACACATACCTTTGTTGCTCAGCATTGATCATTTGAATTAGATGCTTGATTGTGTCTCACAGATACCCTGGTGTGCATTCGGCAAAGACATTTTGCACTCTAATGACAGCAATAAGAAACCCGAACATCTCTGATTGATTCAGATCACTCACAGGCAAAGTTAGAGAATGAGAAACTCAGACGCGATATGCTGTCAGATTTGGATGCAGAAGAGTTTTGCTTCAAGCCTGCATGTGCTGAAGTGTTGGAATAAAGAGTTGTTTCTACATTTCAAAGTTCTGTTACCCGCAGCAAGTGTCACTGTATTCAGAAAGTCTTCAAACCATGACTGAGATGGAAAAACAACTTCTGAGCCAAGAAAGACTGGAGACGTCTCATCTTGGGGAAAAAAATATAACACTGCCTTAGGCATCCATCATATTTACATCAACTGTGCCATCTACAATGCACTAATGAAAGATGATGAAATCATTTCTCATTTGCAAAGAAAAAGAAAATGTGAAATGAATTACCCTGAAACAGCCTTGTTCTATAGCATCACTTGTATCAGGTTATGTCTGCCTATCAATTATACTCCTTATGTAGCCAAACAACTAAACACAAGAAGTTACAGAAGAGAAGTTACAGACAGCTCACAGCTGGGAGCTATCTAGCAACAAGAATAAAAACAGTCTGCCATTTTCCAAACAGCATACTCTGAATAATAAAGGACATTAAATCCCTTTGCAATAGCAAGAAAATGGCTTGCAGGGCTGGTGACAGAGGGGAAGTTAAGTCTTTCTAAATGAAGGAAGGTAAGATTCCCCCCCCTCCCCACCAGGAGATTTTTGGAAAGAAAACAGCAAAACAGAGTGAAAGGAAGAGAGAAGGCTGGATGAGAAGGAACAGCCGGGTCAAACAGAGGACAGAACAAACCTGTTTCAGCCTGTTTGACACAGACCCTGGGTCAGCTGCCCTACACCCCCACACACTGGCAGGCCTGCCTTCTGGGACCCCACCTAACGTCTCAAAAAAAACATCCTGGTCAACACAGCAGCCCCGGCTACACTCCCGCCGTGCTGCCCTACATGACAACAAGGCCAGTGGCACTGACATCTCACACACCGTTGAAGTTTGTTTGGCTGCACCTCACTCTGGTGAAGGTTGCAGGTGCAAATTGGAGAACATCCTCTACAGCAGCTTATTCCCACCTGGAGCTGCCTGGATCATGTTTTGTTGACATTTTCACTGCTTTCAACATCCTCCTCCCCCTTCTGCTCAGTGAGAGGCTCAGCGTGATGCAGGTGCACAATTCCTGCATCACAGACTATGCAGACAGGAGGGGGAGGGGTGTGTGTTTGCCTTCGAGGTAGAGTTTTGGACATGCTGCAGAGCACCCCATGGAACGTTTCCTTGACATTTCCTGTTCACTCTTTACACCTCGACTTTCAGATTCACCCGTTGTTTTTTTTGGCTTCCTCTCCTGTGGGATGCATCGACCTAAGCAATGAGGAAAGCAGAGGAGTTTGTTGGCAGCTCAACATCCGGCAGAGAAAGGAGGTGGTGTTGATTTTAGATGGAGCAAGAAGCCACTGACATGTGTCACCCTCCGCAGCGAGGAGGTAAAACTAATGCAGCTCTACAAAAACCAGAATGTGACAACTGACAAAATGTGAAACAATGGTGGCACACGTCTGAGAGGGTTGCTTTTCTGCTCAGGTCTTTTAATGTATGCAACAAGCTCTCCCTTTCATCCCTTGTTTCCTTATTTACAAAAGGCACGTCAAGAAAACTAAGATTTTGCAATTCATGTCTAGAGGCTATAGTGGTTTCTTTGTTCGTTAGATGTTTTATGTTAAAGGATTATTTTTCATTTAACTTTTTATTAATTAATTTTCACACATTTGTTTCCCCACTATCATATTACCGTTATCGGCTAAAATTCCTTCACATGGTTTTGATGGTTGACTCTTAACTTGAGTGTGTGACGAGGTTGTCTGCCTGCTGTCTGGATAAACTTATTTGTACTTTTATTTCCAGCTTTGTGTGAAAAAATATCCATCTCCCTTTTTTGTTTTGTTTTTTTAAAATGTAACCTACCATCTTTCTTTAAAATAGTAAAAACCATCTAGTTTGTTTTTTTTTTAAATTATGTAAAGCAGAGCACTTCTCATTCACGTTTATCACAAACCATTAGGCAACATCACCTTGTAACTAGCAACCATCTCACATTTTTATCCTGGCCACCTAAAGGCAAGAAGTAGGCAATATTTTGTACAAAGGTTTTTGAATAGTTTCCGGTTGTCTTTTTCCCTAAGAGGTATTCTTTTTTTGCATCTAAATCAGGGTAATACATGGTGGCTAACCATTAAAAAAAACAAAAAAAAAACACTGCTATTGATGAGAAGTTTTTTTTTTTTTTTTTTTTAAAAGTCTTGTGTGCAACTTGCCATTAGATCTTTTCTCTCTGATAAAGGCCACTATACTGCAGCCATTACCTGGCTGAACTCTTTAACTGAGCTTTAAATACTCTTGGATATTTTATTTCAGGCAAGTGAAACAAACAGAGGGCTGCATTTTCTCACTGTGCACCTCTGCACTTTATGATTGTGTATTACTTCATGTGTGCCCATTTGTTTTTAATGCCTGACTGCACAACAATTTTCTCTGAGGTAATAAAAGTAAACCTTGAACCCTGATCTTTGACAAGACACGTCATTAATTCAGAACTGCATAAATACGGAGAAAACCAGTTCCTACATAAATCATTTTTGTTCAGTACTTCAGGTAAGTAAAGAAAGTGTGCCTAGGTGAAGTAAGAGAAATTAGAGTTGGATCAAGAGATGCACCATTTTACTACATGAATACAGAGGAAACAAGAAACAGAAGAAAAAAGGACAGAGAAGCAAGAGTTCCTTTTTTTCCAGATGTTTTATATTTTTGATGATGCAGAAAAAAAAAAACAAAGTACAGATTTATCTTCCTTTTCTTTCTTAATGGTTGGAGAAGCCTACGAAATGAGGGGATCAGAAAATGAAAACTCTAAAAGATTAAGAACTCAGTAAATGGAAACAGGCAGCGAGAGAGTGACAGAGACAGAGATCAAAGGAGGGTCTGAACTTCACAATCAAAAGAATAAAACAGAAAGACGCTTCCCACTGCAGAGACCCCCCTTCCCACCAGTTTACTCCAAGTAACGCAGTGTGAAATGGAAAATAGGTCTACAGACACAGTGGTCCACAGTGTTGTCAACAATCATCAAGTCAGAAATTCAGAGGGAGATCTTACATTTAGGCTCAGTATGCAAGGTACCGCTTTGGGCTTTGTCATCTAGGCTATGTTTCTTCTATTTTTCCCCAAACTTCTTTTTCACCCCATCTGTGTCTGAAAGGTGAATTTGTCAACTGCCATTGGACGGTTCGGCTATCTTCGTCATGTAGTCGTTGCGTTGTGGCTATTGCTAGCAGGCTCAGGCTGGGCTCTGCATCCCCATGGTGTGTAGGATGTCGCTCAGGATTTGATATTGAGGGCGCGAGCAGACCTGTCGTGGTGCCAATCTCTCAGACGGGCATAGCGGGGACTCTGAATCTCAGTGAGGAACTTTTCCCTGACGGCCAGCAACAGAGATATGAAGCAGAGATGGACAGGAAGGAAATAGATTGTACGGGAGAGAATAAATAAAATGAAGAGCAAGAGAGCAGAAAGTAGAATAAAGTGCACAAAAGGTGAAAAAGTAGCAGAGAAATAAAACATAACAGACAAAATAAGGATATGATCGGTTTGAAAGGTAAATATTAAAGTGAAGTTAAGGAATAGTTTTGGGAGATATGCTTATCCACTTTCTTGCCAGGAATTACATGAGAAGATTGACTCTCATATCGGTCTGTTAAATATGAAGTTACAGCCGGTTAGCTTAGCATAAAGACTGGAAACAGGAGAAACGGCTAGCCTGGCTCTGTTTGAAGATAACAAAATCCACCTACCAGCACTGCTAAAGCTCACCATTTAAAATGTAATATCTTGTTTATACTACTGGTTTTTGTACAGTTAAATAGAGTATAAAAATAAGGGGGTTTTAAGGGGGTTTATGTGTCGTGCTATATCTTGTCAAGGCACTGTCACTTCCCAGAATCCCTGCTGGTTGCCCGGCGACCTCACAATAATGAATACATCCGTTAATACACCCGGTTGAAATGGTCCAGTGCAGGAAGTCAGATTTTGTTACCTTTGCACAGAACCAGGCTAGCCGTTTCCCCTGTTTCCAGTCTTTATGCTAAGCTAAGCGGCTTCTGGCTTATTAGCTGGAGTACAGACATGATAATGGTATCAATCTTCCCATCTATCTCATGGAAAGAAAGCAAATAAGTGTATTTCCCCAATGTTGAACTATTCCTTGAAAGAAAATTACGCCATGAAGCAGATTCTTGTCCTAACAGTACAAAGGATGTCCAAATCACACCACACATGCCAGTTTAACGCAGCAAAATTCCAACAACATATAACTGAAGGTATATTTAAAAAGTTGAAATAATTGCCAAAACTGAAGCCTCCACACACAAATGCACAAACACAGGCCGACGAGGTAGATGTGTTCAAATCATTGACAAGTTTTTACCTGGACCTCTTCATGGTTTCATCATCTGGGTCCTGCACTGAGAGATCCAGGAGACACACATCAGCATGCCTTACTGATAAACAAGGCAACACCCACACCTACCTTTGGCTTTTGACAGGCAAATAGTCAAACAGCTTATCACATACCAACACAAACACGAGAAGTAATAGTATACATGAAAAATGTATGGTTCTGTTCCTACACAGCCTCCGTTGTGATAAACAACACGTAAATGTGCAGTCGATTTGTCAGACTGGTTACAGTCATGAAAAAATAAAAAAATAGGTGTCGTAATAGGTGTTGTTGCCAGCTGCCACCTGACAGTCTCCACAGCTAAAAAATGGACGCCCCCGTTATCCACCTTTCCTGTGGAACTCACTCTCACTGATAGTCACTATGATCCGATCACATCACATCAACTGTTTAGTCACAGGCCTCCAACTACACCTCATCCTGACTACCAGACAGGCCCACCCCCGAACCCATCACTCTCTGTTGTCTCACTCTCTTTAGCATGCCAGGCCTGGTTCCCGACTTACTGAAGTCAGTGCCTGTGAGCTGAGCCAGGATGCGGAAGGAGCGGGACTGGGTAGTGCCGGTGCGGGGCTGCCAGTCCTCAGTGTCCTCGATCAGCCTCTTCTTGCTGCGGTCGTTGGGGATAAAACAGGGCAGGTTCTCCACCCTGAGGCCGTGCCTGCACACATACCCAGCAGCAGCACACGGCAGACGCGGTTAACACAATCCCATCTAGGGACTACCCACTCACACCAACCCCGCTAATCAGGTGACCTTGAAAATAAAGGACATCCTGAACAGATCATGCAGTACTTAATGCACAGCATCACGGTCACGCAATAAGCGAGCTAATGGATACCCATTACTAAGATTTCTCATGGGTACACTGTAGACTCTCATAAATGGACATTACCGCATCAGCGATCATATTTATAACTGCCATTAGAATCAATGGGAGAAAAGCTGGCAGACTACAGTACCTGGCCTTGTTCGTGGAAACATTTTACTACATATTAAAATTTTTATTTTGATTAACTATTCAAGAAGCAGCACAAAAATGCTTTTCAAACATTTCTTTTCAACGGGGTTGCAGGTCAACTGCAGCATGCATTCATCAAAAATCAAGTAAAGGATGATAGATTAATGGTTACTAATAAACTGGCATCTTGGTCTGTTGCATCTCTGTTCTGTAAACCCAATGTGTGAGTCTACCCAAGAGCACCAGCTCTTTTCTCTTGTCATAGCTAGCCTGGCCATATTAACCCATTAAAGCTGACAAACCAGTCTGCATGCAGCTGCCCCTTACTTGGAGTGTTGGTAAATGTCATCATAGTAAGTTGCTTCACCCCTGTTGAGTAGACCAAAGATCAAATAAAGACAAATTGTACGAAGTTAACAGAGGACAGACATAAGATAGAGGGGAAAATAAATATTAAGAGATTAATGAGTAAAAAGCTTTTAGACATTATTTCAGTTTTGTCCTGATCGTAACTTCAAATGGTTCAGTTTAACCGGAAATAGTTGCATAGTTGCAGTGGTTCCCAACCTGGGGATAGGGATCCCCACGAGGGATAACAAGATAAACCTGAGGGTCACGAGATGTTTAACAGGATAGGAAATCAGAATAAAAAGACAGTTCTGAGACACTAAATTATGTTTTTTCCTCTAATCTTTGCCTTTTTCTTGTAAATTGTTTGATAATTTAAGTTCAGTTATTCAAATACAGAGTTTTTTTTTTTTGTTTGTTTTGTTTTTTAAATCACTGAATTGGTCACAACCAGTAAAGTTGTGCAACCTGTCAGGAGCACACTGCTTTGTTTTAAGGAGGTCACAAGACAAGAATGCTGGGAACCACTGTAAAAAATGATTGCGTTTGAGTGACAGTTTAAAAAGAAGCAAACGTTATTTTGTCCTGGACTGTGAATAACAATAAGAAATATACTAACTTGTCAAGAGTTTCCATCTGCAGCATTAAAAGAAAAGAGGAAAACAGAAAATTAGAGAAAGAGGTCAGAGTTCAGCTTTGAGTTCAACAAAAGGAAAACCAGAAAATGTCAATACAGTATATGACCAAAGGCTGTACACAACAGAAGACCAAAAACACAGCAGGATGCAGAAAACAAGAGGTGGCGCAAGACATGCTGTTATTGTCAACAGGCTCTGTGAGAAAAAGATGGCATTTGTTTGTCTGTGAAATCATCCATTGTCAGTCTGACCCAGAATGACTCAGTAGATTTGGCACTAAACCTTTGCCTCCTCTCACCCATGTGCACACATGCTTTATAGAGTTATGTTAATGGCCCAAAAAAAAAAAATAAATAAATAAAAATAAAAAAAACCCACATTGCCTAATTTGCGTTCGCATTTAGTGTATTTGTTCTTGTGCTCCGATATCCCGTCAACAATGCTAAATTCCACAGCAGTGATGCATCATGATGTCACAGTAAGCTCTGTACAAACAACATCACACAAAACCGGTTTGAATACGACTGGCCTAGACACATGCAGTTTGCATCGAACTGTTTACTGTCTGGAGAAATCCAACAATGTCTTCATCAAAAGTGGGCTGACAGTTATAATCAGGCTCTATTCTTCTCAAAGATGGCCGGAGGAATGTGTGTCGGCCATCTGCAGAGAAACTTCACCATGTGAACCCTCTCTGGAGTAAGCAAGAAAGGCTGCTTAAATAATCCAGCACCAAGGCAGTAAAAAGCTCTGAGAACTCAGCACAAGTTATGAGCGAGGCTAAATACAGACTGCATCTCACCAATGGCTGCAGTCAGACCACTAGCATTGCCTAAATTACAGGAACCAGACTGACCAATCATTGAAGACCAGTCTATGCCATACTGCCACTTTCAGGATCATTTAAAAATGCATTTTGATCCATTCCTGGAATCCTTGTAAAATCTGAGAACTGGAAATAAAACTGGAGAATACTGACACTTATGTAATTATAGCTGGTCATGGGAATGTTAGCTTCATTCTAATACACAGCACAGACAGCAGCATGAAAAACAGCTTAAAAACAAGCAGCTTTGAAACCAAGTTACCGTTTTTTGTTTTCAAAAATGTACAACCAAAAGATCAGAAGCCAAGGAGAGAGAAGATTCACTTTTCCAACACAACAGATAAAACATTTTTACTTGGGGGACAACAAAGAAAGAGCTTAGAGATGGTAAGACATCATTTTAACTTTTGGCCCATAAAAATTTATTTCATTCATAAATTTCATTCCTACCCTGGTTAAAAAGAGTAAAAAGACACCATGATCCAGATTAGCTGCATCATTTCTGCAGAGCAGTAAATGTGGAGAGAATCCTGGAATTGATTTAAAAATAAATTGACGTTTCTGCTGACATCACTACAGAAGTGATTTATTTTTAAGCATGATGCAAATAGAGAGACGTAATGAAATGTATTTTTGGAGGCATGACTTTTGACTAATGATGTTTTACAAAGAAAAACTAAAGTGACTAAGCGAGTACCATTACAAATGAAACAGCTTCTAAAAGCTGAGAAATACCATTTAGTCTAAAGTTTAGTGTAAAGTAAGTATTTTCATCGACTTTCCATTCAGCCATTTCTTTCCAGCATACTACTGACAAATTATTACTTGTATCTTCCACCTCCAGTCAGTAACCCATCTGCCGAAATAGCAAATCAGTTCTTAAAAAAAAAAAAAAATTAAAAAAATTTTTTTCTTCAAAAGTGTATCGTTTTGCAAGAAACGATACATTCCTCAAAGCTTGTATGTTATATTTTGTGTGACGCATTGTTACTCAATTTAGTCTTACTTTTTTTCTCTCTCACTCACGCTCAGAATGATGGTAACAAGATTAGACAGACAGACACAAAAATAAATCATAACTTCTGCAGTGGCCAAAAAGAAAGAAAAATTGATTTTACAGGGCCATAAAACTGTGACTGACACATCCTTCACTAATCTCTGTAAAAGTTTGTCATCTGATAAATTCCACTGTAGAGGTCTTTCAGCTGGAGGACGTCAGCTTGAATTGCAGCCATCAGCTAAATATTCCCTGCTATACTAACAAAGGGTTTTTACTTTCATCTGTATAATAAAGGCCGACAAGATCATTTGGGTCCGTTTTGACAAAAGTCTGACAATCCCCCCCCCAAATTATTCTAAAGCGAGAGTCCATCATGATACAATCTATAATGGCAGCTTGTTACTAGAGTATTAAGCAATAGCATAAGTTTATACTCCTGTTTGTTAAATTATTGGCAGACAGTGGAGTAATTAAGTTGATCTCAGCAGTGAGTCAGCACACGTTTGTTATGTTTATCTTTTCTGAAATGTTTCTTAAAATCTGTGACATAAATGCACTGAAGTAAATTCTTCACATAATGCAGTGTGGAAATCCTGAAGGAGTCATTTTCTCTTTAGTGTAAAACCAGAATAATGAGACATCAAAATACCATTAAAACCACATTATTCACATTGCGGTTCCAAAGGTAATAGTGTTAATTTATTCACCTACCCGTTCTGAGGCTGCTGCATGCTGGCACGGCCCTGTGAGCACGGAGTGTTAAGTTTAGGCGAGTAGGCCACAGGTTTAATAGCAGGTCCCGAGTTTGCACTACCGCCACCTGATGTAAATGGCTTCGCCATCTTGTTAATGGTTGTGCTGGGGGCAAAGGAGTACTTTGGCTGAACAGAAGCCGAAGCATGCGAGTCCTGTGAGGGTGTTGGAGAGGGAGATGATGCAGCACAGCGCACAACATGCCATTAGACATTTTTGACATACTGTAAAAGTTCTGTCTGCTGTTGCACAATCCCAAGCTTTATTTTAAGAAGGCTTCCAGTGCCGCCCAATACTTTCTCATAGAAAATGATTACTCCGGGCTGCAGGCGCAGTTCTGTCAAAGCCTGCTGGCTTTTCTCTGCACACGGAAGAAGTGCTTAAGAAGTGTGAACACTGCCATTTTATTTGTGTTGGCAGTCTGCCACGGACAGGCCAAAGTAATCTATGACTGCTGGTAAAATTAAAATGCTCAAAGAGAGAAATTGTCATTTGACTGACATGTTTCACTAATGAGATTCATCACTGAGCATTATTGCCTGGACTGCAAAATAATTGACTTTGTGAAGGTATTGTGCTGCTTTACTAAAAACATTGTACAGCACAAAGCAGTTCATGACACCATTGTACTATTCAAACTAATCAATTGGGCAAGTAGCTCTCAAGAGGTTTGACAGTGAAACAAAATGTATCAGTACAACTAGTATCAGGGATTGTGCAAGCCATCACAAAATAAAGCACAGGAAATTCCCAAAGCAATACTCACAACACTCTATCCGGCAAACAACTCATTTAGCGACTCACTGATGCTTTGCTAATGCACAGTGCATGGTCTCAGAGTTTGACAGGTGAATCCATTGAATTTAAACACAAAGTGACATAACACACTGTTGAGGCCAATTGTGAGCAACGATTAAAAGGATGCTTCAAATTCAGTCAATGTCACTGGAGTCCAGTAGCAGACCATGCCAAAGCATCCAAGTGTACATACAGAGGAGAGCTCAATTTTTCAGACAAATAGTCTTACCTTCTGGTCTCCACCCGCTTTGAAAGCTCTGAAAAGAAGACAGGGACAGTTATTAGAGCATACTTCAGATTTAAGTTACAGTACTGAGCACTATAATTTCCAAATCCCAAGAGTCTGCAATTTTTCAGTGAAAAGACAAGTTGTGTTTGAGACAGCATCCTGTGTTGAATCTCCTTCCAACATGTTTTATATAAACTGAACAATGAGTACATTATTCAAACTGAAAAAGAAAAATATACATTACAATTTATTACAGCTAATATTGTAACACTATTCCTGAAACAAAACCCTACAATGATGGTCTGCTTGTATTATATTACAATGACAAAATCTAAAATAAAGTCTCATTATGCTGATACCCGTTTTACTCAAGGTGAAATATCAACTCATCACCCCCCCCCCCACAAGATGGGCCTCATTGTTGTAGTTTTGGCATCTTTCCTGTTGGTTAAGACAACAGTCTACTTACATGCTTAAATAACAGACTTATCTAAACCACTCCTACATGAAAGAATAGAAGAGAATGAATAATTATCAAGCACACATGAACGACTGAACCAAGAAGTTGCCCTGAAAATTATACTGTTGCATTCAGGATGTTTACAACTGACAGTTATAATGGTTATACCTTCCTTTGCTTTCATATCTAAACGTGTGGTTTAGAATTGGGTTACACTGGACTTGTTTGCATCGCTTGTGTTAGTAATGCCCCATGGACGCCACTGTAATTCTGTCCCCTTACGCCCATATCTCAACAATTAAGCTCATCAGCAAGGACGGTAACCAGTGATAGAAATGCCGGGAGAAAAGTACTCTCTCTGTGGCGGTATTATAAACACCAAATCCTCACTACTTTCACACAGACTGCAGATTCACCCACCCAGCTAAGAATTCTGCAAGTGCCACAGTGTTGTACACTTCTTAACTCTAATCCCAGGATTCACATTACTGCGGTGCCTTTGCTGACTGGAGCAACACAGCAGACGGTTCATTAAAATATCTTTGCACATTAAACATGGAGGCACCCAGCTTTACATTGCTGGTGGCTCCTATAATAGCTAAACATAAACCACTACCATTCCCTGACCAATGTTTGCATGCTAAACAAAGCTACAACAGGGTAAAGCAAGAAAGCCTTGCAGTCACCTTCATTGTTTCAGGCTACGCCACACACAAAACAATGGGCAGCGCTTGCTGAGACAATGAGAAATAGATAACTGCTCATGTCACTGCCTGCTCAACCACTGAGCAATGTTAAAGACATGATGACAACAGGGCTGTACAGATAGAGAGAGGAGTGAAGAGAAGGCATACCGACATGTCCGTGCATGTCACACTGGGAAGACAAATCAATCTGACATTTACAGTGTTTCAGCTCGCCTTAACTCACAATTTGATGAGTCACACTTACAAAAATCAGGGATATAAGGAATGTGTACGACAGCTGCTTTGTACTGTATTTATTTTGGCAAACTGGACTTCAAATTAACAAATGTGGAGATGATTAAGTCACTGTTACATGGAATAAGTTAGTTTGCTTGGACCAGTTTTGACCTGTGCTGAAAGTGAACACGCACTCTATGAGGTCATTTCCTGCCTCATTTCATGGGTCTCTTATTTTAGCTGATGCATGCTTGGCTTTCAAGCTGATGTTAGATAAAGTCCGAAATTTCCCCACAAAAAAGGAAGTGTCCCATGATACTGTAATCAACTTTGCACACATCACCGACAACCCTCTAGGCCAATCACTGACAGTGAGCATTGAAATATGGACCAAGTGTGTCCCTGCACTATAAATGCAACATGATCGGCTTTCTTTGAAGCCAAAAATCTATTGGTCATATTTCTTTGATTCCACTCCCTATAAAAAGGATCTGGATAAAGCCTAAACCTTACCATAAAAAAAAAAAAAGAAAAAAAAAAAAAAAAAAAAGACAGGAGATGATCATTTGGTGTTGAACAAAAAGAGGCACTAAACCAAACAATAGACCATATCTCATCACCGTGCAGCTGTCCTCTCTCCACATAAAAGAAACTGTGGATGGCAGCCAAGATATGAATAAATAGCTCTTCTCCGAGAAGTGTTTCGGGAAAACAATATTTGCTTGTCTTACAATATAATAACAATAGGAGAGGGCGAGATGAAGAGAGACTGGGGATTTGTGGGAAGGGAGTCATGAGTGGAAGAATGTGAAATATTTACAATAGCTGGACTCCACAAGGAGATGAGAAATAGAGGAGGCAAACCACAGAATGCAGGAAAAAGTATGGCTGATGTTAAGTAAACATGCCGGCTTATTGCAGGTCTATCAAAACATTACACTACTCCCTATGAGATAAAGGAAGAAAATAATTCTCTCATTAAATACACGTACGACTTGTGTTTTAAAATGCACACCAACATTTCCTGCCATTCATTTTTAAACAAAATGTCACACAGAGCCACAGTTAAGTTTTGATATGCAATACCCCTTAGCACATGCCACACATCAACACCCATTTTCCTTCACAAGAGAAAATCCTTACAAGAAAAAAAATAAAAAAACTTCTCAAACCACTGGAAGGGATGACATAGATGTAAAGGGAAATAACTACAGCAAACTTTCAGACAGGGGGGTCATATCTGGCTCATGTATGATAAACTGACTAACCCTCATCCATCCCTCTGCAGAGAGCATGATGTCACTTTCCTCGATTCCTATCCCCCCCACCACAAAGGCCAACTAGATTCTCACTGTCTCTTTTCTAATTTTTCCCTCCTTTTTCTTTTCACTCTGAAACGCCAACATATCAGTCCACTGCCCTCTCCCTCTCACACTCCTTTTAAAGGCATTTAGTAGGTCGAAGTGTAGTGCGACCTCTTTCTGCAGGAAAGAAAAATAAATAAATAAATAAAATAGATGCAACATCAGCAATGTGTCTTGTTGGCTGTATGGAAACAGGAATTGCAGCTCTTTGCTAGAAAAGAGCCTGATCTTGTATAATAGCTCAAGCAGATACAGTAACTCTGGGCATAATACATCTTATTGTATCTTACTCCCCACCTCAAATCTGCCTTTGATCCCTCAAGTTTAACATTCTCTGTAGTCTGCTCTACCTCCACCCACCTTTCCCTCTCTTCTTATTCATCTTTCCTATTATTCCATCTCTTCTGTTTCAGTGTTTTCTCAAGCCATTTTATTCAAAGTAAATTGACAAACTAGCTTAAAGTAAAGAAGCATAGATTTTTTAGTTTTATTTAGCAGATCACATTATGTCTCAATATTGATGTCAATGTCACCATTATCCGTTTTGTTTCACATTCGTTTTGTATTAGGGCTACAACTAATGCTTATTTTCATTCATAGAATCGACTAATCATGTTGCTTATAAAGTGTCAGAAAATAGTGGGAAAAAAAAATCCCTTATCATTTCCCACAGCCCAAGGCGGGGTCCTCAAATGTGTTGTTTTGTCCAACTAACAGTCCAAAACCCAAAGATATTCAGTTTACCATCATGTTTGAAAGCAAAAAGCATCTTTACATTTAAGAAGCTGGAACTGGCTAATGTTTGGCAGGGACACATGAACTGGTAGGGCCCACTGGATTTAGTGATCTTTGCAGAGACATCTAAGCTGTATGAATGTGAGAGGAGCCAGGCATATGTTGAACACTATGCAGCAAATATCCACCATGATGTCTAAATCTGAAACTATTAGTTTATGTTCTGGCTGCTTTCTTCTGGAAAGTCATGTAAATGGCCTGTGGCTGTTCTGACCACACACACACACACACACACACACACACACCAAGTGAACAAAGAACATTTGTCAGAACTGAACAGCCGAGTCTCTTGGCAGGCAACAACAGAATGAACTAGATGTGAAAATAGCTGTGTTAAAACTGTGATCACAACCTCTACCTATTAGCACCACAAAATCAAAATGAGTCCCATGACAGCAGCAAGGCTCATCTTTATTACTTAACAAGTTGGTGCCTTCTCATTTTCTGAAGGCTTTAAGCTCTTGAAGGGTTACATTCCATCTTTTGGGGTTATTTGGAGGAAAACCTTTTTCTTATAATTAAGCTCCTGATTAAACATTTTGGCTTGTACTCTACAGAGATACTTTCAGTCAGGAAATTCTGGCAGGAGGTATGTGAGCAGGTATAAGTGCTGCCTGTATGAAGGTTATCCAGTGCTAATTAAAATAACTCAAGCAACATCTAAAAATAAAAATTTGATTTTCTTGGCTCACACTTAAAGAATTTTAATCTGAAAAAAAGAGTTTCTCTAAATTTCATTACAAAGCTGAGGCATAATGTAAGGTACCCATGGCTCCTCTGAAAAATGGTTTATTCAACCAAACAAAGGCCAGTGTATCCGCCTGACAGCATTTGGCATGCATATCTGCTGCTAAGTGCAGACTACTCACCCCTGCTCTTGCTTCTTTAGGATGATAAGGACAGAATATTACTGCGATACTAAGCTAGGAGGAATCTAGAGAGCATGTACCGCCAATAGCGCACAATCCTCTTGTTACTTTAATAAATGATAATCTTAAGAGGTTAACCTGCATCTAGATTTGAATCGACATCAAAATACATATTGGTTGATGATAATGCTGAATTTTGGAAGAAAAAAAATGTTCCAATAAACTGGACATATCTGCTTTATACAAGGTTTAATTGTTCAAAATTCAGACTCATGATCACTACGTTATAGCTATTTAAATCTATCACGCTGCTGTCACACAACACTACCTATGAGCAAAAAGTTATATTTTGCAGGTTGATATGTGCACCCATCTTACGAATGTGGTTGTAATTGCACAGTGCATTCAATAGGTTTGGCAATGTTTCAATTAGGCCTTGCCAGCAAGACTTTGGCAAACATTTGTAGGAAAAAAGCATGGGATAAATAGGAGAGAAAAACAAAAAACTAAACTAAACATAAACCACCTAAATATGCTATGCACAGTACCAATTCTGTGAAGACAATTTGTAGAAGGAGTAATTATACTGCAGTTTGCAAAACTTTGAAATCTATGCAGATTGGGAACACCTTTATGCAAACGTACAGGTTGGATGAGAAAAAAAAAAAATCTTCCAAGTCTCACAGTTCAGGATTGATGAGCAAAAGCATAAAGTGCTTTATAAATGACCATATGGTAGCGCTATCTGTAGCAAAACTTTTTTTTGGCTCATACCAACTTTTTTTTTTTGTTGTTGTTTTTTTAAAAACAGCATTTACTAGTGGAGTTGTGACTTGAAAGTGAAATGAAATTCAAGTCCAAGTCTAAAACTAGTTTGAGCCTTATGGAAAATGAAATAATGGATTGTGTATAACGATAACTTTAATACCAATGCGTTTTGCAACTTCCAGTCATATAGAGGCAAATTTCAAGGACATTATGGTGTTTTATCTCTCCAAAGAATGAAGGAGGATATGCGTTTTGCGGTGATTTATGCTGCTGTGTTTGACCGAGATAAAATGGAGGGTGAGCAATCGTGTAGTGTTTTGTTGCCAGATGGCTTACTTGCTGAGGGTGAGGGTGAGGGAGTCTGTTGCTGCTCTGATCTTGTTTTGTGCCTCCACATGGGTCATGTTCTCTGCATTGGAGTCGTCGATGGACACCACCCAGTCTCCCACCCCGACACCAGCCTGAGCTGCCTTCCCGCCCGGGGTCAGCTGGAGAAAAGGGAACACAGGGAGAGAAACCAGAGAGAAGTTAGAGAGGTATATGAGATTTTCACACGAGATAACAGTTATGTGGACAGAAACATGTTCAGGGGCAGCACAAGGGGCACTTTTGTTTGGTTATCCATGTCAAAAAACAAAAAACAAAAAATGACTACATTACCTCCCATTATCTCACACATTTCTGCAGTTCAAAGCAAAATGCAGGAAATCTAAACACACAAAATGTCATGCGACTCTGCTGCAACGTCTGTTAACACTTAATGATCAACTCAGGGGCGTCAGACAAACCAGATATTTCACTCAACACTATTGGGAACAGGCATTATAGGTCACCATTATGTCATCAGTATATGATTTACTGCAGATGTGCCTTTAAGGCTATGGAAGGAACTCTTGAAAGCAGCAGACGTGTTACAAATAGTCACATCATTTACTGGAACATCCCATCTACTTTTTCCGTCCACACAGGTATGAGCTGTTTTACTGACAAAAGAATGACATCATGCTCTCGGGCTGTCATGCTGCCCGCAGACATATTGAGTCAGAGCAAAGAGCTGGAGTCTTGTTTCAAATAAGAAGGTGACATAGTCTATATAGGTAGCAACGGTTTTCTACATGTACACAGACTACACCATCTACTGTGTATATTAATGGTTCTAGGCGACATGGCAGAGATGCCAAATCGTGTTTAGTAAGGGCTTAGTCAGCTTGCCTTAATGAAACTCTAGACTTGTCAAATTCTCAGATAACCGGAGTACAAAGTGTTCAGCATAAGACAAGAAAGAGTGCCAGGATTTCTGGAAAAAAACCCTATTAGGATTACCCTCTGATGTCATGGATCCCTGCAAATGTTAGCTCATCAAAAGTTCAGAGGACTCAGCGGTTCAATCAATAGTTTTCTGCCGTGTTCAGCTAAGCTATCACACTTGCCACTTTGATTCTGCACATTAAACATAAACACTTGTGTGAGGAGGGAGGTAATATGCTCTGTAAACCGATGACAGCTCAGGCTGAAAAACTACTTCGCAGCACACAAAGACAATGAAGTTAAAGGCTGCCTTGAATCAAAACATGGCAACGCTAAAAATAAGCAACACATTCCTCAGAAGCAATCCAAGCTACACTTATTTTACAGCCAAGTTCAAACATCACTTTAATTGCCTTTGGGTTGAGAAAGAAATAATTTCACTAGTTGAGAAATTAAGAGAGTTTTAACTACTTACACTAGGAAGAAAGAACTATGACGGACACAAGTGACATAGCCTGGCATAATGCCACTGAGGTCACTACGGAGAGCCACAGCCCCCTTTTTACAAATATATTGGAAACTTTAGCACCTTGTCATTTTACCAAACAATGATTTTGTTAGCATGAGCCTTAGCCACAGAAGCACTGTCAAAGCTTCAAGGGAGCTGTAGTTTAATTAAAAAAGGTGTTAAAATGTTACTAGCCAGTACAGTAATAGATACACACTACATGTGTATGAAAAGAAAACCCCACCACTGTGTCATTTTTTCAGAAAGAATAATAAAGCTCTTTAAGAGAATTACATTTAGCAACGAAAGCTACTACAAGCCTATCCTGAAGTTGGGTGGTACTTCGGGTCTTATTCTAATTTTGATAAAATATCATGGGAAATACAGACAGGTGAAGAATTAAATAAAAACTCTGTATGGAAACATTTGCATTCCTTCTTTTCCTCATTTATTCAGAGCAAAAAAGGCCACTGAATGGTTTGACGAATATGAAAATCAGTTGCAATGCAGTCACCAGATCTCAGCCCAATGGAACACCTAGGGGAGATTTTGGAATAATGTGTTAGACAAAAACAATAAATTAGTAAATATATTTTTGTAGAGTGCTGTTCCAGCAGACCTCCAGCAGAGTTTCAGAGACTCTATACCAAGGAGCACTGAAGCTATTCTGGATGCTCGTAGTGGCCCCAACACCTGACGCAGACATTCTCTTGGTTTTGCCTTCAATCTGTGTGTACTAAAAAAATTACAAACCAAAGATTTT
The DNA here is from genome assembly GCA_002120245.1 of Maccullochella peelii. Classification (NCBI taxonomy): domain Eukaryota; kingdom Metazoa; phylum Chordata; class Actinopteri; order Centrarchiformes; family Percichthyidae; genus Maccullochella; species Maccullochella peelii. Next base: position 47,157 of record LKNJ01000293.1, read on the forward strand.
ACCTATATTGCAGACCTCTAAATGTAAAAGGTGAGATGAGAGAAAAAAATAAATAAATATATGAGAATCAGAATATGAAGCCATGAACATTGTATATGTACGTGTCTGTGTGGGCCGAGTTACTGATGGACACAGACACCTGTGCTCCTGGCTCAGGTTCAGCGTGCAGCTGCTCCCCCACTTGAGAAGGCAGCAGTTAAAGTTGCTGCGCTCAGACCTTTGGTTGGTAGGGGGCGGACGGAAACCCAATACCCCGCCAGCAGTTTGTCAATACACCGAAGGACAGTGGAAAACATGTTCCTGAATGCAACACACTGCACATCACAACAGCCAGTGACCTGACATGATGTAGGATATCATCATGTAGCAGCGATACCACAAAGATGGCTTTTTGATATGGCCAATTCCTCTAACATACGTAACAAACGAGAAGATTCATCCTGCTGTCATACATGATTTTGTGCAAATGTGATTGAAATTCACTTCACACTAATGGCATGGCTAACCCTGTAGTTGTGAATACAACTACAGGGTTAGCCTAACAGTTACTAGCCTGTTTCAAGGCTTTCTGGCAGAGCACAGCAGCAGAGCCGTAAAGCATTAGCCACCCTTTCAAAATGCAACGTCTTGAACTGACCCTTGACTGACCCTGCAGGTGAGCCAGGGCCTAATACTCGCTCCGGGCTGGCTACTCTTGTTTTTGGTTAAACTAATAATGCACTCTAAACTTATCTATAGCTGTAGATAAACTGGCCATGTAACTCTGCACCAGCTCACTTTTATTCTTTCAACGGCTATTTGAGGGCCAAGAGACAGTCTGTCCTTACATCACTCACACAGCACAGCTGATGCAAATCCATAAATATCCCTCTGGGAAATGGAAAACCAAACCTGCAAGTATGTGGTCCCCCTGTAATGACTGCAGTGGGATACCTAGCACTAACCTAAATCTGTGCTGATTACAACATAAGACATTCACATCCAACTAGCTACACATGAAATGCCCCCTGCGAGCAATTTATCAGCAAGTACTGAATTATTAAGTCACCCCTCTAACGAGGCCTCTTTTCCTCCCCTGAGTTTTTTTGTGTGTGTGTGTGTGTGTGTGAGTGAGTGAGTGAGTGAGAGAGTTTGAGTATACAAGTGATAAAGCAACAGATGGTCAGAAGTCAGAGAGACGCAGACAGAGAAACAGGAATAGAAGACTCGATGACACATCCAGCTGTGGTGGTGAAGAGACATCACAAATCTCCCCATTCGATTGACGTGACATCATCTGTAATTTCCACTGAACATTTGATTGGAGTGGCATGTGTTTGTCGATAGAAACCAGATGGTGCTCAGGAAGCTCAGTTATGATATCATAATGTTTATGGTATCGCGGTGGCACAAGATCTGGGGGAAATATATTGAGAAACTCCTCTGAGGAATTGTAGAGCTGCCCCAGACTGGGGTTGACCCAACTGAAACCACAATGAAACAGTGTTACGATGACATCTTGCTTCCTAAATTTTATGCCTTTCCTGTTGAAACAGGATGTTGGGGCAGGCATGCGGAGAGAGATATAATTTTACTCAAGTCTTCTCAAGGTCACGGACGTCTAGAGAAATTCAAGAAAAAAATAAATAAAAGGTTGGTAAAAAAGGTTGGTTAGAAAAGGGCAAAGACATAGGACGTTTCTGAAGGCAGGATCATGCCTACTGAATGTTTATCCCATGTTTGACCCATTCATATCTGCCAGCTGTCCTTTAGCGTTCACGGAGACCCGAGCCAATAACTGTATTTCCAGAAACACTACTGCAAGACCACAGAATTACATTACAACCACAAAGTTTCAGTTTTTGTAGTCAAGTCATTGGCTAAAGGGGCACTCTGCTGATTTTACACATGAAGCCCAGTTTACTAGTCATAGTTCATACTATTCACGGTCAAACATTTGTATAATGTCTCCTGTGGCTTTGAGGAGTCTGACGAAATAACCCTGATGTTATTTCGTTTGGGTTTTGAGACTGCAAATGTATAATTGAAATCCTGTGTTACATACTGGAGGGGTGAAATTTAAAAAAATAAAAAATAAGATGTGGGCATTGACCAGGCAGTGGGCTGTAACTAAAGATGCTATCGAGCTCATTATGGAAAATGTAGGATCCAGTGTTTTTGGAGCTTGACGCAAGCAACCAAGTCCCCAAACTTGATGGAAGTGCAATACTACATAACCGGAGTACGCCTTTAAATACCATTTGAAGGCCAATAACATGAAATTCCCAACCCTAATAGAAATGTCAGTTCACCACTGCCAAGCAGCTTTCAACCTATGTTCATCCCAGGCTGGGAGGAGGGGTCAGGAAGCCAGGTCTACTGACACATACAGCTGTGCCCAGTATCACAGTGTCAGTTTGAAAAGGGGTATAATGACATTTCAGTTAAACAGAGAAAGACATTGCTTTCTCATTAGTTTTTCCCTAATGGGGTGGTGAAAGGTCAAAATTTCACTGGTTGGAAGTTTTTATGAATCGACCAACAAAAGGCTAAGAAAACAAAAAGTGGGATATTGATATTAAAAAGTCACATATTTTTTCAGTTGATAAATGGGTGTGTGCATACTATGCTAAGGTCAAAAAGTTAATTTTCCTCTCCCAGTGACTTAATTTGTCTTGGCATGGTCTCCTTTCCTCTGATCTCGCTGGGAAAGTATTCCAGTGAGATTGGGGGAGTCCATCATATGTACAAGAAGAGTGAGTGTGGAAGACAGACACAGAAAGGAGACAAGAGGATTGTCTGTTGGCAGCGACAGGGTGGATATGAGAAAAATCCCAGGAATGGGGAGAAAGCATAGCTTTCCAGTCTCGCAGACAAAGGAGGAAGGAAACAACAGCATTCATAGAACATGGAAACCTATAGGCTATACCAACTCACACACACACACACGCAGGAGGTAACAAGTCACAGACCCACAACTTTCCAAATCAATACAAAGATCAGAATCCCCATTTACAGTAGTAAGTAGTAGTGGTAAGTTATTGAGGATGTCACAATCTGCACAGTAACACCAAACTCAAATGACCTAAATAACCCTGAGCTCTAAATAAAACCGGTATCAACAACACTAATTTCCATCAAATCTTCACCAAAAAAATAAATAAATTTAAAAAACACTTTAAACAAATTGATTGTTCAGGAGTTCACTTGCAATCGCTTTGCTTTCCAGCATTATACTGAGCCTTTTGTTCTGTCACTCAACATGTTCATCATTGTGTAATCGCTTTTAACCGACTGTCTGGGTTGAGATGCTCATCTCATCAGCTACAAGCCAGTAAAGAAAGACCACCCACTAAATTCATTCAATGTAAGCCCAGTGAGTGCAGGCCTGACTTTTCTTCCTGTTACTAAAGGATACTGTATTTCTTTTAGGTTTACATCCCCTTGTTAGGTTGTTTTCATCCTCCGCAACTGTGATTCACTGTCAAGTCTTTTATGGCAGTTGCAGGGAGAGCAAACTGCCCCTGAGAGGTAAAGAAAGAAAACCTGTCACATCTTTACAAATCCTGTACCCTGAGGCCTGGTGGACAGCTGGAACGAGCCACAAAGATATTAGCCACCGAGCAGTCATTAAGGCTCCAATCTTAGCAGTACTGCTTTGTTTTTTTCAGAATGGGAGCCATTATCAATTCCACACCAAGCTGCTTAGACAAACCTGGGTCTAACAACATGTATGGAGAGACTGGTGGGGAAAGGCTTTACAATACAGAAAATGTAAACCATATTGCCGTCAGTGAGGAAAATCATCAGCATGCATAATGTACCTGGATTGCAGAAAAACTGGCCTCCTGCACTGGCTGATTAGTCAAGGCAATTCTACTACTGACACACCCACTGACATTCACCCTACACTACGCCTTACCCGTCTAGACTGAAATTCCTCAAAGTCAACTCCTATATCCCACCAAGAATCCCTGTTTTATCAAATAAGGTTTTTACATCTATTTGGTCTTTTATGGGTGGAAGAAAATGTTTCTTGTCATTAATCCAAAGGGAACATTGCGTTTCTCAGTGTGATATCTGCCAGAGAGCCGGGCAGATACAAGACATGTACTGACAAGGCTGGTGATAACTGCTGCCCTCACTACAGGCTTACATAAACTCTACACATAACTCAATGCGATGCTACTTACAACACACTGCAGACTCTGTAGGACATGCTAATCAACGAAACATAAAATAGTGAATCATTTGTTTGCAGCTTTTCATCTTAATGTTATATTATAACTGACTTTTTGGCAACTGCAACGAAACAAAGAATTGAAAGTGTTTGAAAGACTCAGACTATGTGGGGTAACCTTGTCAGGCTAAAGCCTGACCCATATAATTACCTATTAACTCCTAATTATCTCTAAAATAGAAAACTGCAAATATTTAACAGAATTTATGATTTAATAAATGTAAAATCAGTCTAACATTTATAGATCACCCCAGCCTCTAAGGTAGCAATATAACAACATCAATGGAGAATGAGTGCGTAATAGAATGCTATATCTGTGTTTGCAATAGCTGGCAGCAATGTAGGAATGATTTTATGTGTGCGCCTGCGTGTGTGGCTGCAAGTGAGAGTCTGCGTGTTTGTCAGGCAAAGCAGCACTGCACTTATAAGGCCTGGAAAGTGGTTGCTGCTCTCTTCAATAGCGACAGTTTATAGAGTATTTGAAAATTAATTCAGTGAAGAGGTAGTGACCTAACATGGAAAGTACAAAGCACTGTGAAACAAACAGCATGTCCTTGTGACCAATTAATGCTATTAATGCAAAGGCACTGGATGTGAAGACTGACTGGATAGGGATTGGTATATACCATGATAAATGTGAGTGAGGAACATAAATTACTTTAAAGGGTGAGCCTCCATGCAAAACTTCAAGAGTGCAATGACCTCAATGATCACAGATGCAGAGAAGTACAAGATATGTACAAAAGCGGACTCCAATAACAGTTTCTTACCCTTGATACGGTGAGGGGCATGCTGAAGTCCTTGCCACCCTGCAGCCTGAAGCCCCAAGGCGCTGGGCCACTGAGGGTCACAGAGTATACGTTCATAGCCTTAGGGAAGACAAAGAAGGAAACAGTGTCTTAGCCAGAAAGTTCGTAAAAGGTTTGAGGCCACACATCCTATTCTGCTTCATCTGAGCAGCTTAGCTTCTGGTTGTCTGATTGTTTCCAACAAAAACACACATGTTCCATACAAAAACTGACATTGAAGTTGTTTTCTTTTATGTTACATCTTGGAAAAGTTCTGTTTTAAGAATAACCATGTTACAATAATTCATTAAATGCGTCTTTTGGTAGAAATAATAAATGTAACTATTTGCATAACTCACAAGATGCAGGGACACCACATTCCTACATTTATCAACACACAAATTAATGGGTAGCTATCCCTTGCGTCATAATCAGAGTGTAACAAAGTGCACTACAATGCAAATGAGTACCACAGAAAATATCAGCATCATAAATCTACTGGACAATAAGAACAGCAGCAACATTCAACAGTTACCCTCTTTCTTTCAGAGTGAGCATAGCAAACTCACTGTAGTCAATTAATTATTCAACTGTTAAAGTGAACTATAACAAAACACTGGCCCACAGCATACAAACTTGCCTCAACATTTTAGAATATTTCACATAATTTGAGCTGTGGAAAGAAAAAAAAAGAAAAAGAACAGTCTGAAGCAACTTCACCAGAACTAATTATTGACGTTGAATGGAAAGTCACTAAATAACCAGGCAATTTTAAGAACCAAAGGCAACTTGAGACCTAGAGCCATGTCACTTGTTCTTAATTGCCAGTTACGTCTGCACCACTGACCTCTGTAACCCTAACACAGGTCTTGCTCCTCCTCCTCCTCAACCCTGCCAGGTGTCATTGCACTTTGAGACACACAGCTAGCTACCCAAAACGCCACCATGCAGACCTACCTCGTCCTCAAGGGCCGGCCGATAGCCCAAACCTGAGAGAAAGCTAGAGAGTCAGTAAGCTAGGGCAAGCAGATTCTCTCTCTGTTGGCAAACCCTACCCCCGACATGGTCTGTGACACAGGCAAGCCCTAGCCTCTCCTCACTCCTTAGAGGCTATATAAGGAATGTAAAACTACACCAAACTATTTCAGCCCAACACCCACATGAGTCACAGAGAGAGGGGGGGGTAGAGGAGGACAGAGAGAGGTAACTTCAACTACCCTATAGTCTGCCAAATGCCTGCTACATAATAGTCAATGTAGTTTTTATTTATTTTTGCAAGTGTACTTGAAAAGCGGTAGATCTGAAGTAAAACTTTTGGAATTCTAGATTCCTTGTGGAGGGCATGAAGCACAGTGTAACCAAACCAGCAATTCAATTTCAACTTCTTAAAGTAACAGAGGAGCTCACGTATATTAAAACTTAAATAGGGGTGTGCTCACAGATAATATAAAATAGATAGAAATATTGTCCTTGTCTAAAATACTATATAAAAAAAAATTAAAAAAGGCAACCAGCCAAGCAAGCAACCCAAATAAATCCATCCATAAAACCTGCTAATTTAATGGAAATCCTTTGAAGAGTTTAAAATTGTATCCATGCATTGCATTTATGTACTAGTCTATGCACCTTTTAGATTATATAAAACAGCCTTAATTACCAAAAGTTGGATTAGTTTACAGTCACTTTTCCATATTATACCTCCTACAGAGAAGTTCAGGAGCCAAGAAAATTAATTTCGAGACAGACTGCTTGAGACAATAAATGGAAAGACCCATAGCAGCAACAGGTAGGCTAATGGAGGTTAGATTTAGGATAACAGCACACTGCAAATTGATTATTTAGCTGTTTTAAACAAACATACAGTGGAAGTAACAGCATGAATCTGGATGCATTTAAGTTCATTAAATACCACCCTCTATGTCATCCACTGGAGAAATCATCAGCCTAAGCCAATAAATACAGTATGCTAGTAATGCCTCTGGTACTCATTCAAGTGACGTTGTCCCTGTTTATGGTATTGCCATTTATAGTCTCCTATGGGGTCACTATAATATTTCTATAAGAACCTCTACTTTTAATGTGTGTTGTATACTATCCTCCTCAGATTCACGGAATTACACGCTTATTTTCTTTTGGGTTAACAGGCTACGCAATTATGAGCTTATATAGCTTACTTTTAATTCATTTCAGAGTGTCCAAGACAATCATTTGCAGCAGGTAATTAAAGGCTCCACTTTAAACATTGAAGACTAGTAAAACCACCGCAGTGCAGACCTTGAAATAAAGAGTCACAATATAAGTAGCAAGATGGGACACGAAAACTGGACAAACTCTCGCCTCGAAAAAAGTAGTTTGCACCGTTACAGACGTGGTTAAGAGCAGCTAGCCGAAACCATTAACTGCACAGTGAGGAGCACAACACAGCCCACACAACACTAACTTAAACTGTGAAACAAGTTGGCTTGCAAAAGTTACACCACACGCGACGGAATGCATTCAGATGTCAGGAGAAATTAATTATCTTACCTCTTGTCCCTCCATCACGAGTTAGTCTACTGGATACCAAAAAAAAAAGTCAATCGGTAAGTAGGCTAACTTTCGGACTTCCTTAAAGCGGACGTCAGGAAGCCACCGTGGATCCCCTTGGTGAGCAGCAGGATCATTCCCTCAGATTCTTTTTAGCAGGACTCGGCTGAAACGTCAGAAGTCACATGGGCCGCTGCTTCATTTCATACTCCGGCTATAAACCAGGAGAGGCCGTGCTTTACAGACATCTCAGCTGCTAGTGCTAATTCATACCAATCATAATGACTTTAATGCCAGGCTACGCGATCAAGTGTTCTTTGTTTTGGAAAAATTCGACAACACACGTTTGCACAGAATAAACGAATATATATCTAATATATGTTGTTTGTTGTATGTTGTTTTTCAACAATAATTTCGTTTGGTTTTTTAACAGGAAATCCTCAGGTTTGACAGCCCAACACTGATATTGATTAATTAGGGGCCACAGGTGTGTGCAGTCAACTAGTGATTAGGCAAATCAGAAATTAGAAGTGTTTACCTTTACCTCTAAAGGTAAAAAATCTTCAAAGCAAGAGTAATATATATATATAATATATTTATATATTACTCTTACTTTGAAGATTAATATTTTACATACAGAACATATATTTTACATACAGAACATATAATGAGATTTTTAAAAAGTGAGGCATTGCTATGGAATAAACCAGACACATAATAAATAGCAAACAATAGCTCCACCTTGATCAGCTACAATGCACAAATTATTTCTCTATGACAGTGGAACTATACTCTAATTTCATTGACAAAATTGGCAAGCATTATTTCTCAGGTGAGAGACAGTAACATGTCCCATTAACTATTCATAAGTAAATTAATAGGAGTTAGGAAGGAAAACTTTAGGTGTTGATATATATGTGGTTTTAAGTACAACTGGTTCATTCTTTCTGCTTTTATCAGAAAAATAACATGAAAATTCTATTTAAATCCTTGCATTTTGTGTATGACATGTATATACAGATTATTATTATTATTATTATTGGTACAAGGTATCACTTTGAGGTGATACTGTAGTATGGCTTTTGATCAAATGCATCTCAAGGCTTATTGACAAACGAGATGTAGCACATGGCGGCCAGCAGATGGAGACAAACGGCAACAAAAGGGAAATGGTACCCTCAGGGTGCTGCCCTGTTCCATCATCACAGTGGCTGAACAAGTGAAGAAATCATGAATCATCAGTGAGGGCCTTAAATGAAAGCGTAGGTTGTTTATTACAGACGATTTAATTGTTTAACCTGTTGCCCACAATAGTCTACTTGGAATAGCTGATATAGGAGTCAAATATTTAAGCTGTTTGTATTAACGTTGTAGAACTGGTCGCCTAATTTGGGGGCTTTTACGTTAGCTAGCTAAACCTACCAAGCTCAGTTAAACTTGTAAACACTTTGTGAAAGATGGCTGACAACGGAGCACACCCGGCTGAAGAGGACCCAGCTGCAGCTTTCCTGGCTCAACAGGAGAGTGAGATAGCGGGGATAGAGAACGACTCCGACGGATTTGGGGCGCTGGAAGTTGTCAACTATGGCAAGTTTGTGACTGAGCTAATGTTAGCCTCGGCTAGCAAGCAAACGAGCTAACTAAAGCTAGCTAATATGTTTAGTGATACTTGGACTGGACTGGTAGTAGTTAGCGAACAATGGCCCTATCCCCAATAGCATCACTAAACAGTTGCTACAGTCAGATAGTGTATCAGCTTAGTATAAACTAATGAAACGTTAGCTTAGCTTAACTTGGCTAACTGAGGGTAGTGCGTTTGTTTGCACACCGACAACGTATGTTAGTAAAAGTCAGTAATTCCACAGCACAACCCCCTTTGTAACGTTAGAGATGTCAAACTATGTCGCATTTTACTATCACTGATTACGACCAAGCAAGTGTATATAGTAACGTTATACAGTAGTAACTGAGCTAAATAATATTAGCTGTTAACACTTCTCCGGAAAAACCTGTCCTGTCAACTGACAAAGCTGCATAGGCAACATCAGTGCCCAAACAGGTGCTGCTGCATTTCTGAGGTCTTAGCCTTAAGAACAAAGTGACACTGCCATAGTAACGTTTAGTAGCGAACATAAGTTAACCCAGGTGATGAGGAAATGTAACTAACTGGAAAAACTCCAAGAAGCTAATCTTAACATTTAACTTTGTTTTCTTATAACAATGTCAGACCTTTTCGGAGAGGAGCCTGCCACAGTGAATGGGGATATGTTTCAGGTGAGCTTTAAAGATGTCTTTAGCCTGTTTTTTAAATTTATGTTTAGTTATTTACAAAGTCTGTCGCTTTATATGTGTGAGTTTTATTCTGAACACCATCAAATAATTTAATTGACTTTACCTTTATTTTTTATGTTGACATTCCTGTATGTTGTGATGGATTTACCATCTACCCAGTATTTGGATCAAATAGCTGTTAATAATAAATGTTTTTTGTCCTTCAAAAGGAGTCCAATGGCCCAACAGACAACTATGCAGCCATCGCCCAGGTGGATATTCAGAGGCAAGAGCCAGAGAGTTTGCGCAAGTGGAGGGAGGAGCAGAAGACACGCCTTGAGGCATTAGGTGAACAAATATGTTATTGGGGAATTAATCATACTGTATAATGCCCTTCCTACTTTGCAGCTGTAATGAGCCACTGTGATTGTGCAGTTCTGTTATGTGTCTTTTTGCAGTTTACCTTTAAGACGAATGATGCAGCACATCTTATTGTGTCACACTTAGACCTACTAATATGTTGGCTCTTCTTCTCAATTTTTCCTCTTTTGAGCACTCTCTGACTCTCTGTTGTTCTTTACTGTTGCATCCTACCAAGACACAGCATCCAAGGCAGCAGAGGCAGAGTGGAGAGAGAAAGCCAAAAAGGAGTTGGAGGACTGGCATGTACACCAGAATGAGCAGATGGAGAAGAACAAGGCCAACAACAGGTTAGTGTCTGACATGCCCCCTGTTAACATGCAGAGAAGTAACAGTTGGTTTATCGTTTTGGTGTGATGACGCTGTAATCACTACACTGAACTCATTCTATTCAGATTAACAACTCATGTGTTATATTGGCAGACTGTACTTTTCTCAGTAGAAATCATTTAGAATTTAGTTGGGTTTTTTTCTGTGCATGTCAAGTCAGATGCACTGTGTGGCAACAGAAACACTATATTATCACATTAGGTGGACTTGAAGCACTTGTGTTGGACTTACTGCACCAAGGGGTCAAATGTTGGAGGGATTGGTGTGGTGTAACAGTTTCATGTTTTAAAGTATTTATAGTATTGCTGATCAAATTTGTTTATTGCTTATTTAAAGACAGTGTGTCTACTATTTAAAGATTGTTATTTTAGTCTGATCCCAGTCAATGGTGTACAAACACATTGCAGCCTTTGCTTTTCTTGACCAAGCTAACCCGTTCTTCTTTCACACTTTCCAACAGACTCTGTCCAAGTCTGGCACGGTATCACTCTGCATCTGTGGCTCTAGCTTTGGCCAGTTTCTTACTCGTGTGTGTGTGTGTGTGTGTGTGTGTGTGTGTGTGTGTGTGTGTGTGTGTGAGAAAGCACTGAGAGACAATCCTCTGATGAGATATTAGTCTACAGCTGTGTGTCCAGTTAGAAGGCCTGGAAAACAAAACAGGAAGCTAGCTAGCTAGAAGGAATGCAAACACCAGAGAGCAAATGTCACAGTTTTCATCCCCTCTGCAGCCTAGCACCAAAGTGCCTGAAATGCTTCGCCATTCCAAGCTTGTTTATTGGCAACAGTGTACTACAATAGTTCAGAAATATTGTATTTACTCTTGGACCATTTAAAAAATTTTATTTCCACCTCATTAGAACTGTTTCTCAGTTGCTTACATAATCCTTTTAATGCATACCCTAACATTTCTGTTTGTTTTTTGACACTGAAACTGTTCTCCTTTCTCCTTCTTTTTTCTGCTTTCCTGGCCTTGCCTGCGTACTAGGATTGCTGACAAGGCTTTCTACAAACAGCCCAACTCTGATGTTATAGGCTTTGTGTAGGTTTAGAATTCTTATGCTTTTTAATGTCGTATGCCCTACCCCATGAATTACCAGTAGTTGATTTTCACATGATGCATGCCCAAACACTAAAATAGTCTGTTTTTGAAGGCTTAATTTGGTATTTCTTGCAATTTTATTTGATTGTTCCATGGGTTATAAGTGTATGATTGGTATAAAGAAATGCATGAAGGGTCTTGTGCACAGGTGCTGTGATTGAACTTTGTGGTTGAGCATCATGTTTGGCTCAGACGGGTTTTGCTGTTATGGAAACTGCTCTGAAATCCCTTTTAATACTGCAACTCATTCACGTCTTTCTCTGGTCTCCCTCCCACCTGCAGAGCATCAGAGGAGGCTTTCCTGGCAGAGAGTGATAGCGACAGCCCAGGATCTGAATGGGAGAGAGTAGCCCGTCTCTGTGACTTCAATCCGAAAACCAACAAACAGGCAAAGGATGTTTCTCGAATGCGTTCTGTCCTCATCTCTCTCAAACAGACACCTCTAGTTCGCTAGAGGAGATTTTTGTTCTAGAAACATTGCCTTTCAGTTTTAACCTCACGTTGCATCAGATGAGTTTCTATGCCCTTTTCCATAAAATTCCTGGTATGTTTAAAACCTTTGAAAACTTCCCGCCTTTCTTTATGCCTATTATATTGAAGTAATATACTTAACCCCACTCTCTTGTGAGAAAATGGACTACTCAGTTGTTACATCCTTTTAGCTAGCCAGTTTTATCATTGCTATAATTAAGAAAATATTGTTACTGTAAGTTAAAACATTTTCCTTCCCCTTTAACTTATAAATTGTTCAACTTTAATGCATGCCTCTGCCAATATTTTGGATACACCATTTTTAGTTGTTTTATAAATTAGCATTTTGGTCTACACTTACTTTTTAAGCACTATTTTTAACCACTTATGCCTCTCATCAGTGCAGAATTATAAACAGTCTTTGTTCACATTTGTTGTATTATATCCCTAATGATCATATTTAACGTAGCTAGAATATTTTTCTCTTCCAAATGCATAAGCTTGTGGCCTTTTTGATGTAGCTCTTAATCCAGTTTGAGTATTTAGCCAGATGGATTTCCTCTTCAATTAGGCAAGATTTCAGCAAAAAAAAAACAATTCACAACCAAAGATCTCGATCATCTAAATTTTCAGATTTCACACGATTTAACGGCTTGTGTGAATTCTCATTTCACTGATTTTTCTAAGCAGATGTTTTGTGCTCCATTTTTGTGTTACACCAATATGTGTTTGACTTTTTTAAAACAATAAGGTGTTAATCTCAACAGTAATGTCTGCACATTGTTTCACATGTTGCCTATTTGGACATTATGAATACAGAAAAAAGTAAATGTTAACGGAGAGCTGGAAAATAAAAACCGTGGAGTACTATCACCTAAAGTAATTTGTCCTCACATATTTCCCATTTAAGACTGTTGCCATAACAATGCCCTGGAGATGATCACTTGAATTCCAGTTTGTTCAGTTGTGTGAGGAGCTAAACTTATGTGTGGCCCAGTACCAGCATCCACCCTTGCATACTCTTAAGACACACATTGCTGAAGGCTGTGCTACTGTGAAATTGGTGCGTTTTAGGGATTTACCCACAATTATTAGCATTCAAAAGTTAAAAACGCAGACAACATGGCAAGAACAAGTTTCCAGGTGCACAGCAGCAAGTTCTGTTTAGTTTTTTTTATTCCATTAAGGCATGATTTGTTTTGTTTTCATATGAGTGTCACACTTAACTGGCCACCGAAATGTCTCTGCATAGGTAAAGTGATTTCACAAAGTGCTGCCCTTTGAAGCCCTCCTTCTCAAGGATCTTCAAGTGAAATTGAAAGTCTGTTGAGTGTTTAAGGTGGACATTGAGACCGGGCCTGTCTTGTGTCTAAAAGCCTCCTCCCATTTAGATCTACTGACCCAGGTCATTAATATAAAAACTGTTAACAATGACAACTGATTTTTTTTTTTTTTTTAAATAACCTGTTAAATAAAGGTTGTATAAGGAGTAGATATCCCGTGAATACAGTTGTGATGTTTTATCTCAAATACACACACAAGTTCAACAAACTTTATATCAGAAGACATGACTGTCTTTCAGGTGTCCTGTCAGTGACAATACATGGGAACATTTGAAAGCTAACCTTCTAGAAGAGCAAGAAGCATATAATTGATATTTATCAACATTTTATAGCACAGTAAAAGTAAAAATCTAGCTTGCTGATTATACTTTGTTCTTGCTAAATATTTTATCACCATGAGCAATTCACAGTGTTCAAACAATAAATAGGGTTGGCCTTAACATGGTTATCTGAACAATGCTCAAAACATAATACATTAAGTTCATTCAGATAGTAAGATCAGTCCAATGCCAAGTTGGATCTGGTCTGATTCCGAGTTGAATGGCCGATGGCAGAGGTGTGGGACTGGTCCATCTTCATTGCTTGGGTTTCAGAGCTGTGGCCAAGACACCAAAAATAATGGCAACTACAGTGAAGCCCTGAGCAAAGATACGTCCCCTCATCAACAGCTGGGACTGTCTGGTTTTCCCTTGGTGGAAGGCGCGGAGACCATAAATCAGCGCTCCCGCTGTTCCCACACAACCTGGAGAGCACAAAGCAAATTACAACTTATAAAAAGGATTGAAGAGAACAATGGCCAGGTACTGGACAGGTTGACTGTGTCCAAACACAAGGTAAAAGGTGGTGAGCAGATACCACTGCATTGTCCTTTGGTACACTTGTTGGCTATCATGGTCACATTTATTAAAATAAAGGATACCACTAAGACAGTGTGGCATTAATAACAGTCACGTCCCAACATTGAAGGGTAAGTTTTTTGGTTTCTGATGAGATTTGAGATATCTGTTAAGTAAGTTTAAAGGGGGGGGCAGTTAAGACTATTTAGAAATATTGTAGTCTGAAACATTACAACGAAAGGGGGGCTTTCACCTCATCTCACCAAGATACATTTTTGCCCCCTTTTTCCTTTTGAGATTGGGGTTACCTGAACCATGAAACATTATACCAAGGGCACCGCATATATATCAGTCATTCATTAACGAGACTCAAATGACAAGTTGTTTCTGGCTGTGACAAACGCAAACTGACAAATATACAAAAGGTTAGCTACTTTTTCTCTGGTGTTAGCTTACGTAGTAAGTATTCCTAACGAGTTGAATGTGTCAGAGATTTAAATGCTAACGGATAATTAGACAAGCTGTAGCCTACTGCCCTTGTGCTGCACTTCTGTAACTTCGCTCTGCAATGTCTGCTTGTATAACTCACCTATTGGGACGAATGGGTTCTCCTTGGTTTTTCGAATAAATTTGTCTTTGAAGGTCTCATCTTTGATCCTCGGCAAAGGGTTGAAGCCTTCGATAATCGGAGGCTGAGAAAAGTCAAATGGCACAGGTCCTGACGGCGACGTTTCAGGTGTTTGCTCAGGGACCACTGGTGCTGCTGTCGCCGCCATGCTTACCTTGGACTGAGGAACTACAGAACTACACTTCCGGTTACACTTTCACCTCAGACTTCACAATAAAAGTCCGGATATTAGTCAGTGGCACTACTGTACCTCCTCCTGGCGTCTGCCATGTTTGCATTGTGCATGCGATACATCTATTCAGAGTTTGAAAGATAAATTAAATGTTAAAAATGTCAGTGTTCATTAAAGCACACTGCTCTTTACATAAATAATATGGTTCCACATTAATGAAAGAGCATGGGGATATAAGAAAAAGCCCATATAAAAACTTCAATATAGCATAAAACACGATTCTTTGGTAGTCACTGTTGTTCCAAATATGAGAACCAACTACATTCTGAATATAACACAGCCCTGCTTTCCACAGGCCAGTTGGCATTTATTGTATGGTGCCTTCAGGAAAGCTGTAGTAAAAATTTGAATGATAAACTGGGGCCTACAGGCTGAGATTAGCATTGTATGTATGATTATTAGATATTATGTTCCAAGGAATTAACACTGATCAATGGCACTGCAATCTATGATGTCCTAGGACCACAGTTTGTTTGATAATGAAATGTTTGCTATAGACAGTAAGATTACAGATAGTATTGTAATAGTATTCCTGGAGTATTGTAATAGTATTACTGGTGAAAATGTTTGTCAATCTGTCTTTTTTAATAAGATCCCCACTCTTACCACTAAGTGACAGTATTGGGTAAAGTTCAGTGTTCCAACCATCATTGAATATCAGATAGATGAGTAGTGGTGTTGTATTTTGGGTTGGAAACAGGTAGTTTTGCCACTTTTCTGTACTGTATATATGTGTGTGTATATATATATATATATATACACACACACACACACACATATATATCTCTGAGATCTCTGTCCAGAAGAGTGCAGTCCTAAGAACAGCTAAGATACTGCGCAGGACCCTCAAGCTCCCAGGCCTCCGGTAGAGGACCCGATCTTGAAGGAGTTATTTAACACCCCTGCTAGCTTTCCAATTTGGTCTAAGGTCAAATTCTAACAAAATGAATGAAGCCCTTCCATGAAAATCTGATGGTTCTTTGAGGCCAATTTGTAACCATGAAGACATGTTTCAAGACTGCACAAGGACTCTAGCTACAAAGAGGACAGTCAAGAAAGAGATTATCCCCCCAAAGGAGACAAAAATGACAATTTCATTAGATGAAATGTGTACCAAGTCTTGATGAAGTCAAACCATGAAAATATGCAAAGAATAATGTTGCATAAAACAGCACACAAATACTTTTCAATCTTTTTATTGAATATTAAGGTAAATATTTCACATTAATACAGGCTACATAAAGTAGAGCCACTATACGACATGAAATTTACTCTCATTTTAACCCTTTTTAGTATGTAAACAATTATACATGTATTTACCACTCTAAAAGGTTCTGATTTCTCTTTCTCTTTAGGTAATCATCATCTAGTTCTGGGCCAAGTTTAAATAGCTACTTCGTATTGAGCCCCCTGCAGCCCAAGAACGGTGTATGTGGGTTTAAGTCAAAATTGCTAAACTACGCAGAGAATGGATCCTGTTGAACAGGTGATCGCGCATGTTTGTTTGCATCATCGGGACACTGATAATGGCGCTCGCCAAATTTCCTCTTTCCTTGTTTGAGATAGGCACATCAAAGAATGGCGTCAAGAGAACTTCCAATTCTTCTCAACCTCTGCTCCACACTCTCAGGTCTCTACTAAAGTTAACATGTTTTACGTTTTTCTTTTTTCGTTTGTCTTATTCGGTCATATTCGTCAGTTGGTTTTCATGTTTGCGCTGTGGGTCATGCTGTGTGCGTTTGATTGCTGTGGACGCGGTCTAGTTGACGTGGTTCAGGTGCACATTGCCCACATGAGGCGCCCAAGTACCAGGCCACACCTGAAGGGAGAGAGGACCGATAGGGGGTATATGTTAGAACAAATGTAGTCAAATATTATAATCAGACTAATGGCAGAAATACAAGCCTGACAGTTTAACTGTAAGTATATTATTAGACAGCATGGGTATAATAAAGGAGGACATTACCTGCTGTTGTGGGTCAGAGTTATCTGCATTGTTTGGGACCACTTTGATAATGGGGCTCCATGCGGGATCACCAGCGTGCAAACCATTGTACATCGGTCCCCCCGGCCCCTCTGCCATGGGAGGATGAGGGGGCAGCATGGCTCCTCCATACATTGACATGGGCATCCCCTGAACAGACAATAACGAGTAACTGGTAAAAGATGTGTACATAAGAGGAACATGGCTTAAATTACCTATAGAGCTATGGCTTTGTGTTACCTTTGGGAAGTCCATGTAACTGTTGGGCAAATGCTGAGGCTGGTGGTAGTTGTTAGCAGGGTTTGCAATGCCTGTGTCATCCTGCTCCATGGGCTGGTGCTGAGAGAAGGCCGACTGCTCTGCCTGCAGCTGAGGATGCATCATGTGGCTGCTCATCAGGGGCTGGGACCAACCAGACATGGCCTCTGTACCAAGACACCCAGTGGTTAGCATTATCAATGGATATCAGTTACTAGTGCACAGTAACTGAGATTGAAATATGTGGTTGTGTTTAAGTCACACTTCTGAGATTATTCATTTTCTCAGTTGTCTTAATTCTAACAAACAAAAAAGGAAAACAAAACACTAAAACAAAACTTGCTCCTACCCGAAGCACTGCCGACCCCAAACGACCAAATGCCTCCCTGTCCAACAGATGCTGTGTAGCTGGTGGTGAGGAGAGGTTGGTTTACAGAACCCGTCTGCCTGATCCTGGCCAGCCGCTCTGTGCCGATGGGTGGGGGGACTTTCCGGTCCTGCTGTGAGGAGCTGCCAGGCTTAGGCTGGGGAGGAGGGGCCACAGATGAGGTGGAAAGGGCAGAAGATGACACCGTAGGGGGAGGCGGGACAGGAGATTCACCTGGTGGAGAAGACAGTATAGGAAGAAATAGGGGAAGATTTACACGTTTGAAGGCATAGCTAAAAACATGAATTTGCACAGTGCCTTAAAGTGCTGCTTTCCAAAAAGAAAAAATACCATTCATGAATTTAAAAAGGGTTACAGAAAAAACAAGCCAATATAAAAAGATCAGTGACAAAACTGCTTTTCTAAATAATGTCATACGCTATGGCTTCTAAATAGATAATTCAAGGCTGAAAAGTAAGAAAATCAAAAACAAAAAAAGAAGCGTGTGAGCCTAGTACCTGATGTGGATGCACTCCATGGGTGAGGGGAAAAGTGCTGTCTGCTGAATGAGGGTGTGCCAACCGTATGACTGTGCAGATACACAGGGCTGCCAGACATACTGGTGGCATAGCTGGTCAATGCTGTGGGTGCAGACAATTAAAGAGACGGCTCATTATTGAGCACATTAGAAAGCAAACAGCACCTCAAAACTTCACCTTACTAAAAAAAAATACAAGGCCTTATATGTTAAGACATATGTTTCTACTATGCTACTTTTTGTCATATATATGTATATGATTTCATTATATTTGGTTGCATATATAATGCTGCTACCCCCATTTTGATGCTGTTATTTTAGTTAGGCTCCTATTTAAAAAAGGGTCCTCTTCTTAATCTCAAAGGATTTAACCCAGTGAAATAAACGTCAGCAAAATGATCATGTATAAACTAAAATGAAAATCGTCATACCAATGGGGCTGTTGACCATCCTCTGTGAGGCAGAGCGGTAGCCAGGGGCTTTGGAGCTGTCTGGAGGAGGTGGGGGCATCATAGTCTCCATCTGGCCTATGCTCATGTAGGCTGGTGGGGCTGAGTACGACTGCTCAGGAGGTGACCGAGTTGGCAGATGGCATGCACCCCACACCTGATTGTTTCCAACCTGCAAGGCAAGCACAAAACAGCAAAAAAATAAACAAAAAATAAAAAAGGAACCATGACACTTGTATCGTTTAGTGTAATCAGTTGTAGTTTCGTTCAACTATTTAACCTCCTTCTGTGTCATTTAAAGTTACTGCATAACCACACCCAAAAGTCAAACAAGTCTGGCTAACATTTAAATTATAAATGTTACTTCAACTCACCTGGCTATTGTTATCAAAGATGCTGCTGAAGTTGAAGAGGCCTGCAGGACCAAAGTTGGGGGGTATTTGCTGAGGCTTGCCGGCATTGGTCACATGCTGCATCTGGGAACCGTTCATCATCCCCAGGTTAGCAGAGACCTGAAGAGAGCCTGGAGCCTGGGCTTGAGCTTGGGTCTGGGCTTGAGGAGGCAAGTTTGTGGGCTGGGACGTCTGGTTTTGGTTCTGTTTTGGGGGTTCTTGCTGAGCATTGAAGGGCACAAACACAGATTGTTGTTGCTGCTGTTGCGTCTGTTGTTGTTGCTGCTCTGGAAGGGAGTAGTAAGGCCCTGGTGGCTGCATACGATGGGAGACTCTGGGTGCAGGTGCTGAGAAATGGGGTACAGTGTTGTTGGGGTGTGCAACATTGTGTGAGAGGACAGGAGGAGGTGCTGAGGGGAGGTGGGAGCTGTGCTGTGGGTTGAGGAGGGGTGGTGGCGCCTCTGAGGATGGTACAGAGGAGGGAGGGGGAGGTAACTGCTGTCGTGGCTCTGGCTTGGAAGGTAAAGCCATGGCAGGGGCGGCAGTGAAACCCACAGAGTTGATGCTCTCACTGACAGACACAGACTGGTTCTCTACAGGTAGAGAGAGCTTGTCTTTTCCAGGAGGGGCAACGGAACTGGGCTCTGTTTTAGTTGGCTGGATGGGGGGCTGTGAGATAGGTCCGATTGACTGCTGAGGGGCATTAGCGGTACTTGTAGTGGAACTGTGATGTGCAGGAGAACCTGTGCCTCGTACTGCATTGCTGCCACTAGTAGAAGAGGCAGCAATAGACACAGGGGTGACACCAGCAGGCTTGGGGTCAGGCGCGAAGAGCTGTTTTCTGACAGAGGAAGGAGTGGGGATGCTTGGCTGGGGATTATACGGGGTAGGATTGGGGGTATGAGGCGAGGCCGTAGATGTGTTAGGAGCACTGGTGGCGGTGGTGTTGGTGGTCGTGACTGAGGCTCCTGAGCAGGCTGTGTTGCTGTGCTCACTATGGGTCGAGTTGGGTCTGGCCTGGCCTCCAGTGCTGTTGGTTCCTCCATTGTGTTTGGGGGAGCTGTTAGCACTGCCGGGACTCACCGGACGCACAGGGAAGGGTCCCCAGGTGCTGGCGGCGGGAGAGAAGGTGCCACCAAACTGGGCCATGGGTAGACGAGGGTGTCTGATCTGGTGCATGGTCTGAGCAGCCAGTAGAGCCAGCTGAGGGTGGGCGTACGCCAAGGGCAGAGACACGGGGAAAGGCTGTCTGACGTTTGATGACAGCCCCTTCCCAAGCTTTCCCCCAGCCTGTGAGGAGGATGAAGATGAGGATGAAGAGGGCTGGAACGAGACGCCTGTGGAGGTGACCAACGAGCTCAGGGCCTTTGGCCCAGTGGTTGAACTGCCAGTGGCCCCTGTGGTACTGGGGAAGGAAGCTGAGGTCGTTTTAGAACCTGGGGCTCTGATGTGATTCCGGGGGATCAGATCTTCAAGCTCTTTGGCTGGGTCTTGGATTAGAGCATTGATCAGCTGGACTGCATACCTTGTAGACTCTGTGCCTCCTCTGAAACAACAAAGCACACTTTATTCAGACTACGTTCTCGTGTTAAAAAGTATAGCAAATCAAAAGTGATGACACAATGTACTCTGATAAAGTTTTGTGACAGATCAGAGCACAACTGATCTGTAAGTATGGTCCCATTTCTGGTCCTGAGTTTTGGGAAGGTTGCTGCACAGTTAATTGCTCTCAATTAACCAAAAAAATGTTTCTCCAATGGTCTGCAATAAATGCACACATTAAACCCACTGTTGGTGTGTCAAGCCCATCACTGCTGCCTCATGCAATCAGCCATCGTATCTTGGAATGGAAATGATTTGAGCTATGTACTAGAAATAGCAAATGTACAGGTTTACTGTTTTCACCATAACAATGGTGAGAAGGGCTACAGACTAAACATTTGTATTGGTCGCACCAGTGTGAGTGGAATCCAGCTGGCCTGATCAACATTTGATTTAAGTCTCTGCTAACGTTGTTGTGAAAGAGACAAAACAAAGATTACTGATCATTTTATGTATGGAGATGGTTTGGTTATATTTTCATCCTGCAGTGCTTGTCTCAAGTTCTAGTATATATGATACTGATATAGTGATGACTTTGACATCACATTTAATGCCAAAATGAGTAAAGATGATGAGATGTAAAGACGAGAAAATTAAACTTCCCTGAATTCTACTTACATCAAACCCAGTGTTACCATATTTTAAGCCAAGGGTTGCACTGTTGCATTGCAGGATTGGCCCAGCAGGAATGAATGACATCATCCAGAAGGGGCTTACATGCTTAGTGCATATAACCAACTGTTATACTCCAGCTGCAGTGTTGTTTACAGTACGCCAGAGGGCATTGTTTTTACCTAATGGTGATCATCCTCTCCCCGTTCTTGTCCTTCTGTTTGTCTACATCAATGTGAGCTCCTGTCACGTCCTGGATGGCTGTGATGTTGCAGCCTCCTCTGCCCATGATCCGAGACACAACAGAGGCTGGCACAGAGAGCTTCTTTGATCTTCAAAAGAAGCAGTAAAATTTCATTATTTATGTGTCTATACTGGCAGATGGACTGTAATTTACATTAACAGATATACACAAACCAAACTAGTTCCTTTCAGAATTTTAAGAAACATATTTCTCTTACAAATGTGTGCACATTAAGTAAAACTTAGCCATGTCAATTAAAACCCTGTGAAAGGTTCCACTGTAAACGGATACAATTAAATGAACCACTGACCTTCTGACCACCTCCTTCCAACCCTCTTCTCTCTTCTGGCCTCTCTTGGGGCTTGTGAGGCTGAGTTTACTGTTGGGTGAGGTGATGGGAAGAGCCATGGTCTTGAATGGAGAGGGCAAGGAGTTGCAGGAGGAGTCGTTCATGTCCGGAGCTCTGTGACAAAAAGGGGGTAAACTCAGGTTCAATTGGATCACAATAATGAAGATGTAATCTGTTATTTGTAATGTAGGTTGACATTTGTAAAATGTTGTGAAATAAGCTAGAGATTAAAGTGAGAATATAAGTCTGCAATTTAATAAAACACATAAAAATAACATTTTAAATCTCAGCTTGTTCTCTCTAGATGAGCAGCTACACACACACAAGCTGCATGTCAGCTGCTTCACCAGGGACTCACTTTTGCGTTGGTTTTGAGATGGAGACTGTGACCTTGTTGTCCACCTTGCCGTCAGACTGCGGCTGAGGAAAGTATCTCTTCTCTGGACCGCGCAGAAGGGCCTGGGACTGGGCTGCTCCTGAGGAGGGGGCTGAGGAAGAGGAGGAGGAGGAAGAGGAGGAGTAGGAGGAGGCGGAGGAGGTGAGGTCAGGGAGGTAGTTGAGCTCCTGACTCTTCCCGCCGCTGCTGCTGCTCTCGCTGGCACAGTCGGTGCTATCCAAGGGGTCAGAATCGCTGTTGCCACCTGTCACTCCCCCACCCCCACCCCGTGGCTCACCGTGGATCTTGTTCTTGTCAGCCTTGTGCTGTGCTAGTGCAACCTAGAGGGAAGAGACATGCCCAGGTACTATTAGTCTGGATAATCAAATCTACAAAGCACATTATGAATCAGCAAAGACAAATAATACCATTGATAAAAGCCGTAGTGCTCACCTGCGGATCCTGTAATATGATGGGTTCATTAGGCGAAGAGTCCTTGGTCTTGTTCTTTTTGTTCTTGCGATTGGTGCTTGGGGTAGTGGCCACACTCGCTCGCTTCTTGCCGAAAGCTGTAGTGAAAGTGGTGGAGGTGGCAGATATACCAATGGTGGTGGTGGTGGTTGCACTTGGGGGCTCAATAGGAACGTCTGTGTCTGGGGGGGGGGAGAATTCAGGTCAGGAACGGTTACCAACCACTTAATTCTAGTACAAAATAACTAAGTATCCGAAAACTCCAATTCTGCAGTCTCTTAACTTATAACAAAAGTTATAAAAAAGTTACCGTCAGCTGAATCCTCCTTCTGCTCCTGCATCTCAGAGAACTCCTCCTTGGTTTTCTGCCCCTCCTCTTCCTCCTGCTTCCTCTTCTGCTCCTCCTTCTTCTTCTTGCGTTTCTCCTTACGCTTCTCACGTTTAGCAGCCAGGGCCTGCTTCTTGCTCTCCTCTCGGGACTGTCAACACAGAGTCATATAAAAATGTGTCGTCATCCAGTGTGTGCAGTGTATACAGAATGCGATAACCTCCCAAAGCACAGCCATAGCGTCTGACATTACCTTCTCCAAGTCTAGCTCCTTGAGGAGAATGCTAGCATTCTTGTTGGCCTCGGCTGCCTGCTGGTCTTTGGCTTTGACGATGGTCTCCATGCACTGGTGGCACTTCTTCAACAGCTCCTGCAACAACAGGAAATCAATAGCTGAAGTTATAGCTCTGCTAACATCATCATCAGTTTTGTCAAGTCCAATAGATTTAGCAGACTAATGACAAAAAAGGAAATCGATACCTACCTTGTCAGCGATGGTGGCAATATATCTCATGCACTCAATATCTGATGGGAATTGGTTGACTTCCTTCACAAGATACTGCACCACCTTCACATGACCCTAAAATGTTGAGTAAAATGGTTAGTAACCAGAGGCTTGCCAAAGTGTAGCATGACACTAACAGTCAGGGTTTGGGTCAACTCTGCACCTTGCGAAAAGCAGCCATGAGTGGGGTAATTTTGCGATTGTCGGCTGCATCCACATCAGCACTGGCATGCACCAAGAGCTGGACTACGTCAAAATGGCCACCGTTTGCTGCCAGCCAGAGAGGAGTGTTCCCTTTCTTGTTTCGTACATCGATATGGGCACCCCTGCAAAGACAGGAAGAAGTGCTGCCTTAAGGAGTCACACAAAGGCATTGCAGCTAAAAGGGCTGGGAGATAAGACATATATAAAACATGATGAAAAAAAGCACTATTTGTGCACCATTGGTAGTTGCAATGAAAAAAGCATTATGGGCCTAGCACAAAGTCCTACATAGCATCAAACAACTCACCTGCTGCAAAACAGATGCAACTCAGGATCATCTCATAAGAAAACTACAACATGGTTCTGTACAGAAACACCAACAGAACTCACCTGTTAATAAGCAGCTCACAAAACTTGTAGTGGCCCTTGTCGGCAGCAATGGTCAGGGCAGTGTCTCTGGATGAGGGAACAGGGGGGGCGTTGACATCGGCGCCTTTATCCAGCAGCACTCGACCCACCTCTGCATAACCTCCTGAGGCTGCCTCCATCAGCGGGGTAAGGCCAGTCTGCAGGAAGTGAGAAGACACTTAGTGAAACAGCCAGCTGCATTGTGGGCTCAGCCAGTGTAGGCCCAACATATTTACAAATTAATTTGTTATGTTGGGAAACTGTTGTGTCTTGGTGAATGTGATCCAGACTCCTCACCTTAGCGCGATGCTCTACGTTGGCCTTGCGGTCTAGCAGCAGACTGACGACCTCAGCCCGCCCCTGGAAGCAGGCTAGGGTCAGAGCTGTGTTTCTGTTTGTCTCAATCTGGGCGTTGATGTCCGAGCCCATATCTAGCAACAGCTTCACTGCCGGTACGTGACCATTCATAGCCGCCAGCATCAGAGGAGAGATTCCCAGCTTACTGCCAGTTCTGGTGAGAAAGAAAATAAATAAATCGTTTAGAGGCATTTAACCATTAACATTTAACTGTTTAATGCGCACGAAGAAAAGCACAACATGGATCACTTGTAGGTGTCCTGGTTTCAGTAAACATTATCATTTTAGCAACATTTGCAATTTAGCATCTTAACATGTTTATTTTCACTTTATATAAAGCCTTGGTTATGAAGTTACTGCCTTACCGTTTCCTCACTCCTCATTTATAACAGAGGTAATCACTATGCTATTACTTTTGGGTGCGGCTAAAACCCAAAGGCACATTTTTTGTTTGGCACCGTATGGTTTAAAAAGTGTCTCCAAAGTACAACCTCATTCACTTACAGGAACTAAAACAATGTCACATTCAGATTAAGGAGATAACATACCTAACATGAGTGCACATGTTTCACTCATACCAAGGGGCCAAAGTGAATACTATGGTTCTTGTCACTCACCTGGAGTTAATCTCAGCTCCAGCATTGAGGAGTATCTTGATGATGTTGACGTAACCCCCAGAAGCAGCCAGGCTAAGAGGCGTGTAGTCGGAAACATTGCGGTGTTCCTTATTGGCTCCCCGAAGCAGCAGCAACTCAACCACCTGACCAACATAAGAGACAGTTACACAGTGTAGTTAAAGCCAGGAAAATGTTGAAAGGGAATGTCACTATTGTGAAGATAAACTGAAAGACGATGTGTTTACCTCCTGGCGTCCCCCAGAGCAGGCCAGGGAGAGGGGCGTGTCTTTGGTTCTCTCTGACTGAGCCTCAATGTCACCCCCCTTGTCCAGGAGCACTTCCACCACTCCTACATGGCCAGCAGTGGCAGCCAGGATCAGAGGAGTAAAACCTGTGGAGTAAAGAGGGAATGTTTTTTGGTTACTTAATATATGAACACCTATCCAATTCAAAATTCGTATTGTTCAGAATACCACAAGAAGTCCTTTTCATGCCCATTTTATTATCTCGCGTTCATACCTTTTTTGTCCCGGTGCTCAATGTTGGCTCCCCGTGCAATGAGGACAGACACAAGCTCCTCATGTCCTCCTGCGCATGCCAGCGTCAGCGCTGTGTCATGGTTACTCTCCGTCTGTGGGGAAAACAACATCTCTTAACAAGGTAGAGGACTTGCGCATGTACTCATTTGCATTGTCAATCTCAGTCGTGTCTAATTAGCCTTGTGTCTTACATGTGCATCTATGTCAACAGAGGGGTAGAGGGGCAGGACTGAAGGGGGCGAGGCGATGTTTGCGGGCATCTGTGTGGGTGGCTGGGACAGGGGTGTGGGTGAGGTTGTAGTGTTCAGCATGGGCACACGGCTGCTCACAGCTGCGATAGAGAATAAAGAAAAACATTATACAGACATACATATTAGGGATTTAGCAGACACATCCAATGAGAGACAACAACAATCTTAAGTCAACTACAAAAAGAAATGCACTTGCCTGCCATGATGTCATCCAGCGTGTCTGTGAGCGTCTGTGCAGGTGTAGCTACCATGAGCCCATCTGGGGCCTGCTGAGGTATCATTCCTGGGCCTAACCCAGCCAACTGTTGACCCTGCTGCTGTTGGCCCAGCATCTGCTGCCCCACCAGTACCCTCTGCAGCTCTGGGCTGGCGCTACCCGGGTAGTCTGCAGGGTTGTAGTCTGGCAGGGGTTGAATAGGGACGAAGGCAGCCTGTAGAGGCGGAGGAGGAGGCTGGGGCTGGGCCTGAGGCGAAGGGGGCAGAGGAGGCTGCTGAGGCCCATCCCTGTAGAGGATTGTGCCCACCTGAGGAAGCTTGGGATAATCGTCCTCGTCTCCATCTGCCTCTTCCTCCGAACCCTCCTCTTCGTAATCGTCTTCCTCTTCCTGAAAATGTATAGAAAACACCTCAAGACTCTAGGGTAACAAACAGTGTTAGAGGAGTTATTCATTTTGTTTTTTTATAGTATTATGATGTTAGTTTCACCTCTTCCCCTTCCTCTCCTGGCTCTTGCTCCCCATCTTTGATGGCCTCTTCATCCGTGTCAGAGCTGGTGTGTACTAGGGCACCTGGTGTGGTGGGAAGGTGTCCTGGAGCAGACGTCGTACTTCCGGGACCTGGGCCTGGGCCCTGGCTCTGTCCGGCCTCCTTTAAACCCTTCGCCTCCATGTACTCTTTGGTGAACTGTTGCTGTGTTTTCAGCTGCAGCTGGCGCTCTACCTTCTGCAGCTCCTTCAAGATTTTCTTCTTCTTCTGCACCTAAGTTGGCAACAGCCACATCCTTGTTTGACTAACTTCTAAAATAACATTTAAGTGTAGCTATCCTTCTTGCTTAAAATACTGAAAAGAAGATTCAAAATGAGATCAGATAAAGTGGATGATGGATTATACCTGCTCCTCTCGGCTCTTCTTCAGCTCCTCAATCTTGTCTTTGGTGAGCGGCTCCCCCTGAATGAGCTCTAGTGACTGAAGCTGGGCCTTCTCAATAGCACTGATTCTCTGGCCCAGCTCGTTCAGCTTTCCCTCCGTCTCCTCCACGATGCACTCGAGAGGCTGGCACAAGTGGAAGGGCGGCAGAGGCTCTGCTTCAGGCCCCCGGCCAACTGAGCTGGGGACACCGGGCTGAAGGGCTGCCTGTCTCTGTTTGGACACGCCTGGATTTGAATGAAAGGGATTGATGAAATTGAGAATTAGAATATGTTAACAATAAAATACCATAAAACTGGGGAGATAACAGCTAAATGGTTTAGTGACATCTGCAACTCCACTGATTACCTTTGCTAGAGACGGGTGGGGGTGTGGCGATATTTGATGGGGCACGGTCGGGCTCCTGAGGGGGCACTACCATGGCGAGAGCTTGGAATGGGACACGAGGAACCTGTTACGACAGAAGACATGTTAGTTTTAAGCAATCAAAAACAACTATTAGACTTGCCTCTTTCTAAAAAAAGATCTATTCCTCAGAAGAACCTTAATAAAAAGGGTGATTTAATGATGCATTTACCTGAGAGGCATCTTGCGAGGGGGGAGTGAGCTGGGAGAGGTCAGGGGCTGGGACAGACAGGATGTTGTTGGGGTAGTCCAACAGGTAGGACACCACATTGGTGTGGCCGCCCTTAGCAGCTTCTATCAACATAGTTGAACCATCCTACAAAGAAAACATGGTTTCAATGATGTGTTATTATTACACACATTGACAAGCATACATATTCTAAGTGGTCTAGTCTATATCCAGAGTGCGTGCATTACTTTGAGTCTGTGTGTAGGATCCGCCCCATGTGCCAGCAGCAGCTCCACCACAGCCAGATGTCCTCCAGCACAGGCCAGAGACACCACGGTGTGATCATTATTGGCAGTAGCTCTGTTCACATTAGCACCTGGACAAGAGAAGAAGGATAAACACATGAACCAACTGTTTATGAGATATGAGTCTTATTATTCCATTCACTAAGGCAAACTCCTCAGGCCTCTAACCCAAATTAATTAGGGATAAATTGTTTATACAAACAAGTATTCCTTCACTAGGAGCCAATAGAAAATGAAAACGTTAGTGAGTAAATTTACCAATATAAATACTGTACTGAGTAACCATTATTAATCCATCTATTACTGGTGTCTTATCACTTACAAAAAGATAGACACTGCATAAAAATTGGAGAAAAATCCTTTTTCCTTAAATCTTTTTAGCACTTTCACATATGACAGCCTACGAGTGTAAATCCTCCCAGGATGGAGCATCTTCCAGTCAAATTGTTTAAACCAATAAAAACAAATTTTTCTTTTGGTTTCGTCATATAATTATATTATTACTTATTTACCTGTACTAAATCACCTATTATTTCCAAAACTGCCTGTGAAGTAGAATCTAGATAAGCAAAAGTCTCATGGAATATTTATAAATTTGCTTACAATGACTACTTTTAAACAAGTATCAACAATCTGCAATCTTCTTAGTGGATTTAGTCAAAAACAAATAACGATCTCCAAAAGAAACATACATACAATACAACAATACATTTAATTTGTATAATCTGAACAGCTAGTCAATAACGCACCTTTGCTGATAAGGAACTGCACTGTACAGAGATGTCCCGCCCTTGCTGCCTTCATCAAGGGCGTCCGCCCCCCTTCAGACTCATGTTCCTGGAAGACAAAGGTGAAGCTTAGTTTAGTCCAGAAGTTAAACAAGAGTTATGAGTTATAATAAGAGTTATATAAGAGTTACATACATCCAGAAACATTTGACTCAACAAAAAAACACTGCTGTGGTTCTACCTTCTACAAGCCTTCCTTCACACATTAGACTGTGTTCAAGTCGATCGATTAACATTTGCACAAAAAAGACTCATATCACATCTGTTCTGGTGTTTTCTAAACCTATGTAAAACAAAGGGCCAATCAGAAGTGACCAAGAGGGTTTAAGAGTATGGTGTACCAAGTTGGCTCCAGCCTGCAACAGCACATCCGCCACATCAGTGTGTCCGTTCTCACACGCATACGTCAACGCTGTGTCACCCGTTGCCGTGGTGGCATGAACGTTTGCCCCTGAATGACAAAACCAAGAGATTAGAATTGTATGGACAGAGGTATAACTAAGGCATTTTTAAATGCAGCTGAGCATACTTTTTGTTCTCCTAGACCTGTAGCTCCAGGCCTTCTCTCCTCTTGCTCACCTGCAGCCAGTAGGTATTTGACCAACTCCAGATGGCCTTCCTGTGCAGCCTCCATTAGAGGTGTGGAGCAGCCCAACTCAATGTCGGCGCCCGCCTTGATGAGGAAGTCGGCTACTTCCAAGAAGCCCCCACAGCATGCTAGAGTCAAAGCCGTCTCCTGGGTCTCCTCTGTCTGGGCATTGATGTTAGCACCTGGACAACAGAACCAGAACAGTTAGTGATTAGTGACTGATTTGTTTTCATAAAGTGCAAAACACACATGCTTTAATAAATCAAAATCTTATTTCTGCTAAAAAACAGACAAATACAACAGTCAAAGAGGCTGACCATGACTAAACAAATCCAAACAAGTGTGTACTACTCACTGGAATGGCATTTAACATTAAGTTTCCATTTCCCAGAGCAAGCTTGCTTACCTTGAGCCAGCAGCAGCGCTACCATCTCCTCGTGGCCTTCTCTAGCTGCCTCCATCAGAGGGGTATAGCCCTCATCATTGACCTGGACACAAACAGAAAGGTCAGGAGATAAGAAAACATATGGGGCGAGTATGACTCACTGCAAGATTACTACTGATGTAGAACTCAGCTTGTCTTTTGTGTCCATCTTCCTCAAGGAAGGAAAATTTCAACCGGCTAGTCGTTTGACATAATAATCTTTACATAAAATGTGTGGTGGTAGAGGAGAGACCAAAAAACAAAACAAAAAAAAACCTGAAGCAACGTCATTTGGCCCGGCATCATTTGATCTAATTCGCTACCTCACTGCCAGCTGAGTGCGTTTTTTCTTTATTAAGCTTTAAATAACAGCATATTAATGAAATATGACCAAATACTTAGTTTTTCTTGCTTACAATATCTTCATTCATTCATTATATAATTTTTTAAGAGATAAACTGTGTAGTTCGTTTCATAAATGTCAATAACAAATTAAAATTCCCATTTCAGAAACACGTTCTTAGCTAAACTCTAATTTCTATCTATATTTTAAGAGTCTGGCTGGTGTAGTATTCAAAACAATGTATGCTAATGAAGGCTATTCTGTACTGCAGGATGTGTGAAATCAAAAATTGGTCTACAGCTACATAATTCATATTTAAAGACACAGCTCCAGATAGACAACTGGGAATTGCATCCTGTCCTGAATTATATGGTCTTTCCCTGTGTTGGTATTTAGGTGTCTGTCTCTTCACACACCTCCTCCAAGTTGGCTCCTCTCTCTATGAGCAAGGCCGCCAGCTCCACGTGTCCTCCACAGGCTGCCAGGGTAAGGGGCGACTCGAAGGAATCGGCTGGCATGTTGACCTGCGCACCGCTGTCCAACAGCAGCCGTGCCACCTCCACATGGCCGTCCTGGGACAGCGAGACACACAGAGAATGTAGAGATAAGCACCTGAATGAATATATGGGATCACTTTTCAATTAAGCTAATTATACAGTCACGCTGCACGAGCCTGAGTCTTGGTTCTTTCAAAACAGGGTGCTATAATTTGATTAAAAAACAATTCCTGATGAGTCTTAGTGAATCAATATTTTGTTTCCGTGCTTTTCCTTACTCTACTGCTACATACACAATAGTGTAATCATTAATGTCTGTCAAAAATGATGGAAATACGATTACGTTAATCTAACTACTTTCATGTTATTTGTTTCATTTATCTTTAAAAAGCAGGCACATCCCGTCCCCAATTATTTGAGTGGACTTGCCTACAAGAAAAATACCATAAAACTCAACTAGCGCTGGGTGAGATGGTTGAAATCATGATCATGGAATACTGCCTGTGTTTTCCATATTTACTGAAACAAGTGTACTTATTTCCCCACTTAGGTGCGCTAGTACATGACCGTGTACTGTGCTGAGAGTTCGGTCAAAATGCATCTGAGTGTGGAAAGATGGAAAGGGAAAAGTAAAACATTTTTACTCAAACTAATGCAACATAAAAAAATACAACTAAATACAAAACGAGTGGCAGTGTAAACCGACCCAGAGAAGAAAATATTTAGGTAACGGTTTGGGTCAGATGCTCACCATGCATGCCTCCATTAGTGCTGTGTGCATCTCATCTGTTTTATGTTCCTGGTCTGCTCCAGCCTCCAACAGAAAACGCACCATATCCAAGTGACCTGCATAGGACAAACAAACATTTTCTAAACCTTTTATCTCCGTTAACAAAGTTTTAGTAAAGAGCCTGTTAATGGCACAGGACCTAAATAAGGAAATCAACAGGACAGACACGATATTTGAGTTCTGACCTTTGTAGCAGGCGAGTGTGAGAGCACTCTCTTTGAACTCATTGGAGTGTGTGTTGATTCCAGCGCCATACTCCAAAAGTACCCTGGCCACCTCAACGTGGCCAGCACTGGCTGCCTCCATTAGAGGTGTGTGTCCGTTCTCGTTGTGGTCCTCAATATTAGCACCCTCTTTCAGCAGCACCTTTACCACATCCACGAAGCCACCAGCACATGCGTACGTCAGAGCTGTGTTGCCTGGAAGACAGCGGAGAGATTAATCTGGCTGTAAAACACAGAGAGGGAATTAAATAATAATGATTGAGAGGGTAATAAGAGAGGTTTTACCTGTGGAGGATTGCGCATTAACATCTGCCCCGTGGACCAGAAGCAGTTTGACTATATCTACATAACCTCCGCTGGCAGCAGCCATGAGTGGCGTTATGTCCCCCTTGATGCCCCGGTCCTCCACATTGGCATGCATGGCCAACAATACCTAAGGATGAAAGATGAAATGATAAGGTTAAGAAACATGGATGGAGAGGTGTCACCAATTGCAAATCTTCCCACAACAATCAACTAGTGATACCATCATGATTTCATATTTTCTTTGCAGAAAGGTTACTTAAGTGTACGGATAATACGCACTGCAAACATGTAAATCACAATTATGCTACATCACATCCCACTTCGACCTTCCTTCACATACCTGTGCAAGTTCATAGTAGCCAGCCGAGCAGGCGAGGCACAACAGGCTCTCCCCTTCCTCTGTGTGTTCGTTGACGCTCCGTCCCTCATCCAGTAATTTGCGCACAGCGTTGACATCCCCATCTGAGCACGCCTCCGCTAAACTACGGCTGAAAATAACCAGACTGCTACAATTACTGCCACTGTGACAGGTGAACACACATACGCCTCACAATTACGCAATCACTTCCAAGGAGCAAACACGCACACACATGAATACATAGTGCAATGTGCAACTCAGATTTGAGAGAATGATTTTATTAGGGTATATTAATTAATTTATTACTACATGAAACTGTGTACAAGATAAACGGGCATATGCTACTGTCAGTATGGGCAAGATACATACTTGTCGGCTTGGCCGGCATTGAGTGTGTTTTCAGCTCTCATACGGGTCAGGGCGGCTGCAGCTTCGTCCAGGGCACAACTCACAGATGACGTCAGTCGCCGTAGCACCTCAGGGTCTGCAAAAGCTTTACCATCGGCAGTGGACAGTTTACCGATGCCTGCCGAACACCAAAAGGGCAGAGGTGCACAGGGCAAGGCAAACCACAGGGGAGCACAACCACACCAGACCAGATGAAGAAGCAAGTCCAGTCCAGCCAATCCAATCCAGGGTTAGTAGCAGCATACACAAAGAGGAAAAAATAAAAATCACACACAGACACAGAAAACACACACAAGCATTTGTTAATATGGCTTAATATCTTTTTTCACTACTTTCAATACACTTATCTATGATAATTAATTCCTATAATTTTGCAGATGACTGGGTATGGTATGTTTTATATGGTAAGGTATAAAAAAATGTCCATTGGGCTACTATGGGAATGTCGAGGTAAGAACAGATCTGTTACAAGAACTAGAATGAATAGAGGGAGGGAGGTAATGTTACTTCTATAGACAAGTAGACATAGGTTCAGGCTGTTAATGGTAGAAAAGAAATAAATCTACTCCTGTGTGAAGATGTATAGATGGGTAAGAGGCAGTGAATCTGAGAGAAACTGAAACTGGAGACAGTGGTCAGCAAAGGAAGAAAAGCACAGCTGGGAGAAAAACAAAAGAGAGTGTTTGTCATAAAAAATAAAAAAAAATCCGAAAAAGAACAGCCAAAGAGGGGAACGAGAGGGAAGAGCAAGCTTTTGCAAAACGGCTTTTGCTAATGACCTACATTGAAAGATCTCTTTCAGAAGACAGAACAAGGACCATTTCCCAACCAATGAGACCATTCAAGTGGTTGTGTTGAGTGTGGTAGCGTATGTTTTAAGGGCATGTGTAAAAAGGAAGCAAGAAGAGCCAAGAGAAGGAAAAAGTGTTGGCTTTGTACTTTTCGGCCTCAGCCTCAACCCATCCATTAGCCAGGCAGAAGTGAGCTCCAGTCCTTGTGGTCCTCCTGTGTTTTCACCACTAGGCCTGCGACTTGAGCTAAACTTAGTACAGCTCTCAGACAAGGATTTCGCAATAGTCCCCAAGGCAGAGGGAAGCGAGAGGTCGAGGAGGTTTATCATTAATATTTTACTTTTTCATGTATTTCCCAGAGAATACGAGAAATTCACTGAACCAAAACAGACGGAACATACATCACTGTCACTGTAAACATCTCAGACGAAAACAAAGAAACCAACTGAGGGTGATCATTTTTTCTAACCGTTTTTGGAAGGCCTATTTGTCCATTTCTGAAACAATAACCGTTTCTACACCTGTGAATCACACTTCAAACTAAAATTACTGATCACCTATTTAGGTTTATCTCTTTCTTTTGTGAGCAAAATGAACATTGAGCTGTCACTGAGGTCAAGGCTGTGACTCGAGTACTAGCAGATATTTTTGTTGCGTTTAGTCACCGGCTAGCCACTGAGCTGCCCACACCCACTGTACCACCAACAAACTGTGCAATCAGAAAAGACATTTTTATCCAAGTTGCTAATTAAAATTTTAGCCAATGTTTGTCTGAGAACAGCCAATGCAAAATTGCAAGCAAGTCAACATTAAACTTTGCATTTCTGAACAAAAGCAGTTATCTGTGTAACTAACAAATCAACTTGTCAATCTATAAACTAACTTTCTGTTGAAGTAAATGGCTCACCAGGCAGGAATAAAGATGACTTGCTTCTTTTTTTTTTTTTTTTAAATAAACAACATAGTAGCACCAGGTTTGTATGCTAGCTGGCTCCAGTTAGCTTTTTAAAATGGTCACAAAGTGTCCTTAGCCCCTGGCTGAGACCTGCCGTGCCTATGACAGCAAAAAGGTGTCTGGATCCATGGAATCAAGTCCATATCCCACAATAATTGAATAGTAATTCACATCTGTAAATTGGGATATGATTACTCCAATATCAACCTTATTTTGTGTGAGATAAAGCCTTCAATACATTTACCTCCAGTGCAAGTGTCTCAAAACTATCAATAGCATTTCAGGGAGAACTTGTTGCATTCTGGGTGAGCCTTGGCTAATGAGTTTGCATTGGCATTGGCTAACTGCAGTTTCTGGCACTTATTATAATCAGTGGAGCTACTTTAAACACTGAGGTAAAATGTGTGTACAGGAATTAGTCTGAAAGCCTGGTTTACCTTGTGTTTTGTTGCAAGTGAAGGAAACACATCTCCTTGTTAAAGACGAGAAGTGCCTCTCAACTATTTTACTGCAGAAATAAACTGGTCAACTGATGAATGTTAACCAGATAACATGTTGGCCACACTTTTTCAGCTATATCTATAGACTCTACAGTTCAGCTACGGTTCAGAGCCACAGATCTTAAGAACTGTATGAAATGTGCATTCATCAGCATAAGAATTCTCAATTTCCTTTGCTTTTGTCCACTTGACTTTTACTTTGCAAAAGAGGTATCGGACCTCCACTGAACTTGTTTGGTTAAGCAAAGGTTAAATACAATACAATTTAATTTAATTTGATTATTTTATTTTCCCTTAAATTGTCGTTTTAAATGTTGCTTTAATGCATTTGTATACAACCAAGTACAGTACTCTGAAGTGTCTGAGTTTGCAGGGTCTTATATAAATAAACCTGTCCTGCGCTGTAAATTCAAGTGTCGCTGCTGCATGGTGTCTGGTCACTGTAGCCTGAGAGGAGCCATTTAAAAAAGGAGTTTGACAGTGTTTTGGGAGTTTGACACAGGAGCCACCTGTGACTGCCAAGATATGATAAAATGTAGGAATTCCTGACATTGTAATAGATTGACCTTTCTACAAGTGGCTGCATCATGATAGCATGCCCACATGATTTCATTTCCCAAGATAGAGCAACAAAGGGATCCCCAAATAGTAAATGTGAGGGTTTTAGCTCTAAATGTACCCTGTGGAATAATTATTGTAAACAGTTTTGTTTGCATTCAATTATCCCCAAGGTGCATTGTTTGTACCCTTGAGGCCTTATAAACATATCCAATGTATTGTGTTTTTAAACCTGTTGAATGTATTTTTGTGTGTTTTCAAGCCTGTATTGTTTCTGGTACAATCTACCTCTCCTCTTTTAGCTACAAGCACAATGTTACTCTTTGCAGCACAACCAACAACTGTTGATATGTTCTGCCGTTTTCTGCAGTCAGCAGAAATGTGTATCGTGTCGCCCCCAAGCTTGTGGTGTGTACGTGCGTCCTCGTGTGGGCACTGGTAAAGTACTACATACCAGCAATTTATGGACATGTGCATCACAACATTGCTCTACAGCACCACTAGTGTTCAAACTCCACAGGGTACATTTATATGTATAAGTTATCTTACAATATAAGGTGTCTTTAAAATGAGGGGGAAAAAGTTGGTGATCATAGTTTGTGTGTGTTGGGGGGGGTTACAAGTAGAAGCGTTGGGGTAGGGAGAGCCTGTCTATCGGCGTATAACTGCCCTGGCTGTTGTTGATGCCAATTTCCGTCACACTTTTCTCATCTGTTTTCTGAAAACACTGCCTATGGTCGCTCATTTTAAGCCCATGCAACACGACCACTGGATTGTTACAAAAGTTAGCAAAAATCAGGCGATGGAGACTTCTGCAAAAATCTTTTCATCGCTTTCAGACTCTGTAAAAGATTATTCTAAAGGAGCGTGTTAGTCTAAAAGTGGCCAACTTGGTTTAAGCTTGCAGGACAATAACAACAAATGAAAACCGTATCAAGCCAAAAAAAAGTTTTGGCTAAAAATCTGAAAAGTCATTATATGCTATATACACTCAGTGGTCACTTTATTAGGTATACCTGTACAATCTAATACAACTGTTCTGCCATAAAGTCTTTATGATGCCTAAATGTTCAGGGTGTTTTGACACTGTCATAAAGGTGTTAATTCAATTACATGTCTTAGCATTGAGGTCATAGTCAGTGATGGAGTTGTATTATATTGAGGTGTTTCTAATATTCTGCCCCCCTCATATGTAAACAGGAAGGACAAAAAATGTGAAACACCGCTCATAATAATGCAGTCCAGTGCAACACCACCTTTAACTATGACCTCAGTTATAAACATATAATTGAATTTACACATTTTACATCAACAATAACTGAACATTATAAACTTTGTAAAGGTAAAATTTATGGCAGAGCTGTTGTATTGAATTGCAATAGACTGTGCAGGTGTACCTAATAAAGTGGCCACAGAGTGTGTAATAGACAACTATGTTCTGAGGAAGACTTCTGCTATGTTCAAAAATCGTTTTGTTTATTTTCAGATTCAAGTGTTTTATAGTTCATGTTGACTATGTTTTATGTTTTGCAAACCTTACTGCCATTTTTGACATTTTTTTTCCTCATCACACGCTTTATTAACTAGAGAATAGAAGATATTAGCCCAAGGTCACCCAAGTATGGTTAGTAGTATCAGTAGCTTTCATTAATAATCCATGTATGATTTGTTCTACATCTTGCATTTGTTGTATTTAGGTCTCCTGGGCATTAATAGTCTCTTTACAACAATTACAACAGGCTTGATAAATCAAACGGAAAACACCTAACCAAAAACAAGGCAAATTTTAAGGAGACATTACCAAAGAATTAGGGATGTCACTATCAAGGTTTTTAACCAAATCATTCCGACTATCTGCCGACATCAAAACGTATCCGATATTTACTGTACATAATACAGCTGCACAGCACACACTTAATCTAAACATGGCCTAGATTAAAACTACAAAAACCAATTCAATCTAGAAAAATATGTCTGACAGGTGAATATCTGTCTATACTATTCATACATTAAGGAAATATAACGAACATTTCACCTTTCCTTTAATGGCTTCCTGTAATATTTTGTACCTGTTATGGAGTTGTTTTAATACATCCGTAGAGTGTCAGTCAACTTTTGTGCTAGAAGGTTGAAGGCTGAAGCCATTCAGAAGCCATAACTAAGCAGCAGGACAATGTCCACTTTTTGTTATTTTGGAATGGACTGGAAATGAAACAATGAAATAATAACTATGAGGTTGAAGTAACATAATTCAGATTTAATTTTTTAACAAGGTGGGAATTGTTCATACATAGTCCCCCAATTTTAGGGATGTAAAATGTATTGTAAATTAAAATAACCTCAAACAAAGGCAAATATTTTGCAATTAAACAATTGCCTTAAGTCTACAACCCCTAAACATCCCCAGACACTTGCCATCTTCCCTG
This sequence comes from Maccullochella peelii, assembly GCA_002120245.1. Taxonomy (NCBI): domain Eukaryota; kingdom Metazoa; phylum Chordata; class Actinopteri; order Centrarchiformes; family Percichthyidae; genus Maccullochella; species Maccullochella peelii. The sequence continues at coordinate 85,153 of LKNJ01000293.1, forward strand.
GTGATGGTCTTGACAGGCCTGATATTTTGCTGCTTTGTTCATATAGGGAATGAAGAGAGGCTGTCCAAATGTTCCAGCCACAACCATCACAACCAACACTCCTCTCTCTGCTAATACTATACAAAAACTCTATAGGACACCTCACAAATCAATACATGAAAACAATCATATTATTATTAGTAGTAGTATTAGTAGTAGTAGTAGTATGCAAGGTGTAACAGATCTTAAGCAAACAGATAATGCAAGTTGCCACCTCTTATGTTCCGACTAGTCAGGGAGAAAGGGGAATAGAATGAGATTAGCCATTAGCCGTTCAACACAGGCTCTCTGCATGCTGTGGAGGCTCAAGCGCGTTGCAGCGTTAATCTGCCTGGTAATGTTCATAAGCCCAAACGAGGCCAGGACACCCAGCCCTAATGAATTAATCTACACATACCTTCTTACACCTAGATTACAAGTTCTAATCAAACTAGTTTACCCAAAGCACTTTCAAACTATGTGCTGATATGACACATGCAGGACCGGCAGGTTCTCTTTACTGCCGTTTCAGCCTTAGGCCTTATACAAATTAAGACCTCAACATTTGGTGGGATTTGAAAGGAATTGGGGAAAAAAGCTGAGGCAGAAAGATGTGATTTTATTTTTTTCAAAGTCACTGTATGTTAGAGCACAAATTAAGGCTGGTTGGAGCAACATAGGTGTGGCCAGTGAGGTACTGGTCAACTACAAATGAACATGTGTCAAGTCTTAAGCTGTATTAAGTTCAGACAGTCATACCTGCAGCTTCCAGTAGAGCTTCAAGCCGGGCCTGTGTCTCTGGATCAACAGTCCTCAAATCTACTCCATCTGTGGCGCTGGACAACAGCAGTTCTGACGCCGTCTTCATGATGGGGTTATCCAGGTCCTCCTGGTCCAAAATAAATGACTCCACCTGGAAGAAGTACAGAGAGGAGGGTAAAAGAAGAACAACTCACCCTTTGACAGCTGTTTTCGTGTTAGTTTCTGGTCAACAATTGTATTATATATTAAGTCTAGACTTTGACCAGTATTTGTGAAATAGTACACATAAACTAACTCATGAGAAAGTGTGACATTTGTATTGTGTTGCTTAATGCATCACTTATTTCCATTATTCTGTATAGAAGTGGCCACACACACCCAAATACACCACCTATAAAAAGACCAGGCGTGCTGCCCTTGTTTATTTACAGTTTCTTTCAAAAGAGGGAAAGCAAAAAGGAGAACCGGGATAAGGGAGTCAAAGTACAGGAAGTGTTATGAGGGCCAGGAATTAAAACCTCTGCACACATGGAGAGATTCAGCTGAGAGTCAGCTGCCCAAGTAAAGCACCAGTGTCTCATACCTGAGCTTTGGCCATGTATTACAAACATTTTATTCTTCCAAAAAACCCAAGTGAGTCAACATAATAAACATAAACTTCACTAAAACAACAATCTATGTTTTTTTACTTCCAAGTGTAGCTGTAGCGTCAATTCATGGTTTTGTAATTGTTAGTGAAGCTCCAATCAATATTTGTCCCCATAGAAATAATAATGATGCGTCTTTCATCTGATCACAATTAAAAATAGAGGCCTGTTTTACTCCTCTATATATAAGCTGTAAACAATATAAACACATCAGAAAACCATTATTAAATATGAACAAACACCCCAATCTGGAAAAAAAACAACCTTAAATCTAACTTGTTCATATGTAGTCATTCTCAGAACAGCTCTGAATTGCACATTGTATCTTCAGAGTAAGTTCCAAGTTGTACCACAGGTAGTTGTGGCAATTACTCATGAGATATTTTGGTACATAGGTGGAATAAATCTCAAAGCTAGCCTCATCTAGTAGTCTCTACACTGGCCAAAGTAAAACTACAGATTAGAGCTCTTTAAATAAAAAAAAAACATTACTCCCTCTCCTTAGATTAAACTTTTAATAGGAAAATTGTTTTGGATTTCATCTAGAGAGGCATCATATTGGCGCCTGGGTGTACTGTAACATCAGTATATTACATACACCAATGACTGATTGAAATTTCCACACAAGTGACTTCATTAAAGTGTACCAAACACTGTACGGTCTTAAGAAATGTATAAGTCAATTTATCCTGTATAGTAGATCAGGTATATATGTTAGCTATACTGAGAATGACAAATATGATACTACAACTAACTTGGGGAAACAGCCTACCTAGAAGGTGAGATTTTAAAATAATTATAAGATTTAGAACTAATTACAAATTACTGTCATTCAACAGTTTGCAAAACAACAATCTCTGTATGTCCATCCATAAGCTGCTGCAGGCTTTTAGGGCCTGGCCCAGAGAGCAAATGTTGGGGGACAGTCAGCATACAGCAATGTGGAGGAATTCAGCTATACGATGGGAACCCAGAGCACAACAACCCATGGGGGATGTAGTTCTACAAAGGCCTTTATAATCAACAATGGACATCAGTCTTCACCATTAATGAACTACAGTTCCCAGAGTGTTGGTATCCAGAGAGCTGGAAAGGCCTAGAATGGCATCTGCTTAATCCTGGGGCTCAGATTTTAGCTACTGCCCAGAGCAGCAAGTTCTCCACTGGAGTAAAACACCACAACAAACACTTCCTTTCAGGCTTATATAGTAGGCTGGGCAAGTGAAGAAACGTGACACGGAGGCCAAACATTTGCAATTTGATTCAATTAAACTGCCCGAGATGTTACAGTCAAACTTGCTATTTTCTCCTTCTGCTACTACACAGCTGATGCTTAGACAGAAATGGACAGGCTATATTGACATTGGTATCAGCTGACATCCTTGCTTGTCTAACTGTCATGGCTGTAGTATGTTTCAGAGAGACCCATTTGGTCTGACAGTTAAGTATAATATTGAGACAGCTCAACAAGTAATGTGCATTGCTCAGTGGTGCCAATTCTCTCCACACACATAACTCCTTGATGACAGTGTTTCTGACAGTAAATACTGCATCACCTTTTAGATGACAATGAAAATGTCAAACTGAGAGCTTTGATAGTTTTGTGCAAATATTTGCCAAATAAAGTTGACACGTTCCAGTCATGCGATATGGTCAACTCAATTGTATGATAATAGTATGGCTGAGAAGTCTTAATATATTTAAACTGACAGCTCACATTAGACAAGACATGCAATGAAAATGTTTTGTTATGACATGGCATTTGGTGAGTCTGATTAGTAACCTTTAGATTATTTTGTCAAAATCCCCCAAGAGGTGGTTGTCACATTGTCATCTAAGAAAGTGATTTTTGGTTGGTATTTCAAATTTGTGCTGTGGATACAAATGTTGTGTATAATCTATGCATCCGTCTGAGCTAACATATAACATGTCTAAAGTATGTTTAGCTGAGGTGGAGATGCCTTTACACCTGTCCCCGTGTGACTGCCAGCACATGGAAAGTTGGACATCTCAACATGAACTCTAGCTGCTCTCGGTTGTGACAACGCAAATCAAGTTGATAAAGTAGTAGTAGTTATCTGACCGACAGAGACGAAGGAAGGAAAACCCCAACCGGTTTATCTGTCGACACCGACTGCCGAAAATTTGAGTAGTTCCGCGAAGAAAAGGATCATCTAAAACGTAACGAAAAGTTAGCTGGGGGACGAGCGAAGTTAATTTACATGATTTGGAAAAGTGACGTAATTGCACCACAACTACGAAATGGCAGATAGTTAGCTGGTCGTGTACGTCCGTGGGTTTACGGGCATCTTCCATTTGCGGTGGCTGGAAAGCTGTTGGAAGAGCTGCAAACTTGTGATGGGTGTTGCGAGACGACAGCACCGAACGAGGCCGTCTACGCTTCCACCCGAACTAGGCCGTAGTCACAGCCTGCGCTGCATAAATAAAACATTTCAGCCGCTTAGTGTGAACAACTGCTTGTGTCTCACCAAACATTATCGATATCACAACACTCCATAAGAATCTGAACTGGCAAGAGGTGTTTCAATTAAAGTGCTGGTTTATTTTACGTAATTTCAGCGGCCTGGGAGGGGGTGGTTGCCAACTGCGAGCTAATTCGCTAGCTAGCTAGCAGCCGCTCGCGCTAGGAGAGGAATGTTGCCTAGCTCTCTGGTTAGGCTTAGCTAACTAGCTTAGCTTAGCGTAACTACCTCTGAAACCTCGTCTTCGTCGCTGCCGGATCCTGGACCCGAGGAGAGGACGGCCGCGGCCGCTAGTTTGAAATCCAGTCTTTCTGCAGCAGGCCCGCCTGGTTCACCGTACAAACGTACTTTCTTTCCACCTACACCAATCCCAATGCCCCCTAGTCCGACTCCTCCTGGTGTCGCTCCTACCCCCATCCCTGCCACTGGGGAGCGAGGAGTCACCGAGTCAATCTCGTCCTCGAAGCCGTCCGTCAGCATTGCCGTCCCGGCTACTGCATCCTGCATACTTATGTTCACGATGCGTGTGTTAGCGAGCTAGTTGTTGACTTAAACGTCCGTCCAGGCTCTTTCTTTTAGGATATTTGCGTGATTTTACTTCAGGGAATCCAGAAACTCTCCCGAAGCGAGGGTTGAGGAGGATCTCTTTCCCCCAGCCATTAACTTTCTAACAACCTAACCCGATACGCACTGTTTCTCAGAAAGGCCGCCTCAGTAGAAAATCCTGTTAACCCTATTGGTTTAACAGGAACAAGCTCTGTTTTCAATTGGTCAAAGTGAATGCTTGTCAAACACGGGACCGCAACGTCATGTTAGGTTTACCAATATCACGAGGCTGTAGAACGAACGTCAAGACATGACATGGTAGGCCAACTTAACTGGTAGCTAGCTTTACTAGTTCATGTAAACTCTTATTGGGAAATCGTATAAATAGAAGGACTACAGTGAGACTGTATTGGTACCTGTTGTACATTTTAATCCCTAATTTTATGTGATTTTTAAATGACAATATCAGTATATAACTGAACCTCACAAAGTACATATGCTGCAATTTATTACTTTAATGTGTTAGTGATCATGAATACGATTAGACTTAGAAGAACTAAAAGGGAGATATTTTTAGAGTCAATAATATGAGACAAAACACACGCGCACACACACACACACACACACACACACACACACACACACACACACACACAGAAAAACAAGAAAACAAAAACAAGGTGACCACTGGATCATAATTACACTTCTTATTTAAAATGAACTGCTTACATATGTACATAGATGTTTTTCTGCAAATAAGTAACACATCCATTATACAACTAAATTTATTGTGTATGCTTAGGTGACTACGGTAATAGGGACAAAAACACTCATGAGTTTCACCTGTGACTTAACGCACAAAAGTCAAACCACTTTCAAACCACTGAGGCATATACACTTCCTTGAAGTGGCCCTCTGGTGCAAAATTTTAGTATTCACAAATTTAAAAAGTCTTTACCTAAACCCGAGTAAGTTTGGTTTGAACTTTGCAGAATTACCATTGACTTCAGGCACCTGTCCATCAAGACATCCAATTAGTCGTGAGTAAAAACTGCCTTTACTCTTTAAATGTTATTAGTACTTATTTATTTGTCAGGTAAGGAAAGAATGTATGTGCTATAAGAGGTGTATTTCATTTATGGAAGGCATTTTTGGTTGAACCCCTGTGATTGTGTATTCAAACTGTCAGCTCTCATTGTAAATGTGTCTGGTTTCCTCCTAGGAAATGGGTGATGCATTTTTAATAAAATAATATGCATCTGAATTCTGTGAGACTTAAAACGCAAAATAACAACACAGAAAAGATGTCTCATGCTTTTTGCAGTAAAATATATCAAACTGTCACATTGTTTGATTATCTTTATAATTATTATGTATGGCCATCCAAGCTCTTTTTCAGCATTCTGTGCTTCATATTCATACATGGACCAGTAGGAAGATTTATTTTGATCGTACATACATAATAAGCAGCAATATTGCAGGATAAAAATACTCTCTAAGAACTCCTGCACTTGAAAGTTTGCTAACGTAAAAGTAAATGTGTATTACCTTAAATGTACCTAAGAATCAAAAGTAAATGTAAGCCATGAGAAAAATGTGGCACAGTAAAATATACAACATTTCTCACACAGTATATGTAAAAAGAAGTCAAGTACCAGCACTTATACTATACAAACATATACTTAGTAAGATTACTTGAGTTAGTGTAATTTGTTACTTTCTACCTCTGAAAGATAATGTTGTGATGATGATGTTAAATGGGCTTTAGCTCAAATAGTGTTTGCCCTAATGTTTTGAGTTGGCTTTGATAAGCATGAGCTCCGTTTGGCCTTGTTGTGAAACATGGCCTTTGCGGTACATATATTCTACTGTAAAAGAAGCTGAAAAGAATTATTAATTATTAAGTTAGTTGGTGGCCCTTGTAAACAGGTTTACTTGGATTTGTAGGCCAGGAGAAGCCACCCGACGAGCCAGGGCCCAGGGCGGCAACGTCATCATTTTTGGGCGTGGACGCAGGCCAGTAGGAGGCTATTGGTTATTCAGCCGAGGTTGCCAAGTCTGTTAAAAAATCACACACTTTCTGTCACTTTTAAAATATTACAGGATATTTAGCAAACTTTAGATTCTTAGATTTCAATACAATTCAAAAGACAGCAAGATACTAATATTGGTTACAAATATATTTAAAATGTTTGGCCATGTTGAATGACGTGGTTGTGTTGCAGTTTTGAACAGAAGTGATAATGAGTTAAGTGCGTCGTTTTGTAGTTCCTGAAAGGGGGATGGTTGGGGAGTTGTGGCAACCCAGTGCAAGGTTTTCAGCTTCATCACGCAGGTCTGGTTATACAGATACGTGTTGTATCTACACTTGAATCAGGTAAATTGATGATTGCATTTATCGTTTGATTTGCCTTACCAAAACGCAATGCCAAGTTTGCATACTGCCACAGCCTAATATAGTTACCGGTATGTATACTAGATAGTATTATAATACCGTTAGTTAGCGAATGCTAGCGTGAGAGCTAGCTGACTGTTACCGCGAATAATATGGCGCCGGCTGAGAGGGCCGCTTTTGTTCTTGTGTCTGGGTGCGGTAATGAGCCTGCAGAAGGCCATGCACCCTGTTGAAAGTAAATCAGGTCCTTAATTACTAATTCATGATTTGGTTTCTGCGAACTCCAAAACGTGTATCAAAACGCTTTAACACCAAATTATATTGTCGAATGAATGAAGTAACTTAGCGACACATTGTTGGGTCGCTAACGTTAGCTAGCTGATAACGACTCCGGCATCACGCTTTTTGTGGAGTGGTCGCCTTTAGACTTTTAGTTAGGCAGAGCGTAATGTAATTGTGATAATTGCTTGCAATTTATTTATTGATTGATTATTGATTTAACATTCTTCGTATCAGGCGCGACATCGAGATTTTTTGTTAGGTACATACAGGTTGGCAATATCAAACGGCCTCAAGATGGCGCTGCCAACTAAGCTAACGTAGTTAACGTTTATCTTGGTCCAAGCAACTGGCTCCAAATACGACTGTGATCATTCACAACCTTTGGGAAATCTTAAACCCCTTTATCTTGTAGAAAGTAGAGATTTATACGTTTAGCATTTATTGTAGGGTGAAAACTGTATTTTAGTCCATGCAAGTCATAATGTTACCACAGCCGATTTCACCGATGTGGTACACCTGCACATGTGTAGGAAAGAAATAAAATTCCACAAATGTAGGATAAAAATTGCTGTGTCCTTGGAATTTGCTGCTAGTTTTATGTCAGAATTTGCTTGCGGGGGTCCATGTGAAGCAGGGACACGGAGGAAAGTGCTTGTGAAGTGGAACAGAGATGGACTAAAATTCAGGATATGATGAACACTAAATGAAAAAAATAGTGCATAAACTTGTTTTTGATCGGGATAAATACCATAACAGAAGATCCTATCCATACCCCCTACCTCTACTGGCACTAGTGATCTGATTTGAATAATTATCTATATAGTAGTATGTGCTAATTTCTCAAAGACTGAATAATAGTGGGGCATTTTTCTCCAGGGATCGAGACCAGTCATGGCTGATGAGGGATATGTAGTACGCATCAGGGGTCTCCCGTGGTCCTGCTCAGTGGATGAGGTACAGAGGTTTTTCTCAGGTAGGTTTTTATATATTATAATTAAGAAATTACACAAGCAATTACTGTAAAGCAATCAGAAATGATTTGATAATATATTTCAAATGCAGACTGCAAAATCATCAACAATGGAGGTGGCATCCACTTCACCTACACAAGAGAGGGGCGTCCCAGCGGAGAAGCGTTTGTCGAGCTGGAGACGGAGGAAGACCTGAAGATTGCAGTGAAGAAGGACAGGGAAACTATGGGCCACAGATATGTAGAGGGTGTGTACAACTGCTTACACATAATGCCTCCTTTTGAATTGTCTCAACTTTAAGCTGTGATAGCTGATTTTTATATGTCCTGTGATTATAGTTTTTAAATCCAACAATGTCGAGATGGACTGGGTCATGAAGCACACTGGTCCAAACTGTCCAGAAACAGCAGGAGATGGGCTCGTCCGGCTTCGAGGCCTTCCTTTTGGCTGCAGCAAGGAGGAAATAGTACAGTTTTTCTCAGGTAAAAATACTCCTTGCACAGTGGTTGATTCTAAAACTTTTTTTTTTGTTGTTTGTTTTTCATGTTCCTTTTCTTGTTTCCTTTCTCCTATGGACACTTAACAATTCTTGCATCAGATTTTACAAAGAAGTCAATATGCCATTGGAAAGTGATTATTATCAACTATATACATAATAGAATAATTAATTGTTTGTTTTTGGATTGGTGATCAGTGAGGAAATGATGCCAGAAAAGGAAGCTAGTTATAATTTAAATGGAGAAATTATTTAAAGACTTTGTTTAGTTCAAGGACAGGAATCTGTTATGAAAACACCCTTTCTCATCTTCACCCATCATATCCATCTTTAGCCCATTTTCATCACCTTTCTTTAATTCATGGGTCTGATGTTGTAAAACCACATAGTTACATTTTTAAGTTGTCTGTGCCTACTGGTAATTTACTAATGATGGAATGAGTCTCACTCATCACTGATTGGACAGCCTCTTACCCCAGTATCATTGTTTCTTTTTCCCATTTCCTCACACCCTTGTCTTTTAAATACATTTTTCTTATATACACTATACGCCAAGTGTCAGATTAGTTCCTAATGGGCAAAACAGTAATTTAACTCATGTCACCCACCAGGATCTTGTTCTCTCATCAACACACCAATACTAGCCTGATGTCCCAAACAGCGCCCTTTTCCATATTCCTTCTCTATCCTCTCATTTCTATTTTACCCCCAAACTACAGTAAATGTAAGTCGTTGAATGGCCAGTCACTGGTTAAAAACTGAACTGGTTTGTGTGATGATGTGTAGAGTTTTCCATAAGTTTTCTATCTCTCTCTTTAGAGAAAGTTCTCTCTGTGATTGGGCATGTGATTTAATATGTCCCCTGCTGGGGTTATCTGTCCTTGGGTTGAAGGGTTGGAAATCGTGCCAAATGGGATAACATTGCCGGTGGACATCCAGGGGAGGAGTACGGGGGAGGCCTTCGTGCAGTTTGCTTCACAGGATATAGCTGAAAAGGCTCTAAAGAAACACAAGGAAAGAATAGGGCACAGGTGGGGATGGTTGGTTGGTTGGTTGGCTGGATAAGTTGCTTTTCTTATGGTGTGCACCCTCAACATCTGATCCAAATGCAAAACGGACACTATATTAATCTTGGCTAATTTAAGCATATTTCTAATACTTAACACAAACACATACACAAATTGCCATGTTGGATCCAAACATTGCCACACATTCACAATGTTCAATGGGAAGATTAGTGCTTGGGCACCATTCACAAATATGAGATGAATCCTGAATTTAGAGTACATGCTTGATTTTGAGATCAAATGGTGTCTCAGCACTAAACATCAGTCCAGGTTGATAAATGGTAAGGAGTCTCCCTGGTGGTAAAATCAGAGGACCACTGTACACATGGATCTGGAGCACACTGTCACAGGTAATGCTTAGAGTGAGATGCAGAAGGGCTGGAGCCCTCTCTGTCCCTCTAAATCCAGGACAATGGCTGTCATGACAGGGACACAGGACGCTCTATTGAATCAGATATGACTCACTTCAGGTAACCATAAGAAAAGTGTAAAAGTTAATAAGGCCCTTATCACTTTGGACAGCTTCATTTTTGCAACTCAGTTAATAAGTTGTTCATTTATCTACTCTATTAACTAGCATTAAGTTCTCAAAGATATTAGTACCTATGGACTACACCACGACAGCATCTGCATAGTCCAGTTTCATCAGTATTGAGCAAATGCAGCCGTGCCTGGTCCATTCCCCATGCCCTCACTGTGGTATCTCTATGCTCTTAGGTACATTGAGATCTTCAAGAGTAGCCGCGCTGAGGTGCGGACCCATTACGAACCCCAGCGGAAGCCCATGGGCATGCAGAGACCAGGCCCCTACGACCGGCCCTCTGGTGGTCGCGGCTACAACATGATGGGCCGAGGGGGATCCTATGACAGAATGCGTCGTGGAGGCTATGGAGGAGGTGGGTGTCAAGTGGACTGAAGATTAACTGAAGTAAGATTTAATGATATTAACCTGTGCAGTTGTTTTAAATAATCACCCTTAAGTCCCTTCATGCTAACGCTGCACTATAGAATTAATAAGATTAGGATGTAAAGTCTGCATAGGACCATGTGTTAATCTCCATTATGTATAATCAGGTGTATCAGATGGACGGTATGGCGATGGCGGCTCTTCCTTCCAGAGCACAACAGGCCACTGTGTCCACATGAGGGGCCTGCCATACAGAGCCACAGAGACGGACATCTACAATGTAAGTCAGAGGAGTGACTGCAAAATACCTTTACTCTGTGCATATTGCAGATGGTTGCATCTTACACAAATGTGTGAATTTGTCCTTGTTTGCATTTCTTAGTTCTTCTCGCCACTGAATCCAGTACGCGTCCATATTGAGATCGGCCCAGATGGCAGGGTAACCGGGGAGGCAGACGTTGAGTTTGCAACACACGAGGATGCTGTGGCCGCCATGTCTAAAGACAAAGCCAACATGCGTGAGTTTAAAATAAGTGCCTTTCGACTTCCACCCTGCATAGACGTTCATAATGATGTTCATGGTTTCTGTCACTCTGCCCCTCAGAGCACCGCTATGTGGAGCTGTTCTTGAATTCAACAGCAGGTGGCAGTAATGGAGCCTACAGCAGCCAGATGATGGGTGGCATGGGTGAGTAGCAGTAATGGAGGTAGTAAGACTAGTGGCGTCTGTTGTTTGGAAAATGCTCTTACGCAAGCACAAAATCCTTGTGGCGTTGATGCTTTGACATTTTCTCAGACCAGTGGGGGGATTCACAAAATGAGCAGTAGCACACAAGAAGTACAACATATATGGAATAATTATGATGCTTTAATGTCCTCCTGAACCGGATGTGATCTGTCCTCTCCACAGGGAACCAGTCGTCTTACAGCAGTGGCCAGCTGAGCTCAGGGTACTCTGGTGGATACAGCAGCCAGGGCAGTATGGGCGGCTACAGTGACTACAGTGAGTGTCAGCTCTGTTATAATAGGTTCCTTCTACATCCACCCTAAACTACAATATTTCCTGCTTTCACCACACACAATTAATGCACTGACGTATTAATATGCACCACAGCTGTGCTCTGCACTGGGCTGATTTTGAGTCAATTTCTGTTTGACATAAATGCAGTGTGTTTCTTTGTATTACTCTTTGATGAACTACTCGGTCCTATAGTGTGTATTCTCTCTCTCTTGTTAGGTAACCAGGGCGGAATGGGAAGCAGTTACTATGGTGGCGGCGGCGGAGGAGGAGGAAGCAGAGGCTCTATGAATGGACTGGGTGGGGGATGGGGAATGTAGATTTTTTGTTTTTTCTCCCTTAATTTGATGTGTTTTTTAACTCAGCATTTTGCTGGAATGACTGGAAACATAAGTCTCACCTAGTGAACATAGGGTAGGGTCAGGCAAGGTTGTTTTGAGGGGTAGGGTTTGTATTTTTTTTTTTTTTTTTAAGTGGATGATCTTCAGAGAGAGAAGTGAGATCATCAGGTGTCACAAGAAGTGTCAAAGAGAAGCACTGTTTGTCTTCCCCATTCCTCACAGATTTGACATGTCACAGAAACCGTGCTTTAAATTTTCATAACCAGGAAGTGTGCCGTTTGTGTTCTCGTTCTCCAAACACCTGGCTGTTCCTCAAGGTTAACTCATCATGTGCTGCTGGCTTTAACATTAGTTTCAATGTCTTGAGTGCATGAACAAAAAAAATCAGAAAATGTCTCTAATGATGTTTAGTCCTTGTTTCATCTTCTATGTAGTATTTAGCCTTTTTTATTTCCTGTGAAAATGTTCATCTGAATTTGAGACTTCACACGGTCAGAGCATGTTTTGTTTTCTTAAGGTGTGACTGAGGCTTTTTTTTTTTTCTGGATGAGGGCTATATCAACAGCAAATCAATTTCAAATCTGCTGACATGAAGGTTTCTACTGCTTCAAATGCTATTTGTATTTCCTGTGCACAAAGTGAATAAACTAGTCTGGAATATCTAATTGAAACAAGCACTGCAAAACAGGAGGCTTTATTGATTTATCAAATATCTAGATAAAAAACTTTTGGTCACCATTCCCAAATTAATTAAGAAAATGGCTTTGTAGCAGTTAACACAATCCAAAACCCTGTTAGAATACATTCTAAAATAGTTTGATTTTTGTCAACATTCTACAGTCAATTACACAATAACTTTGCATGTATCCAGCAGTGGGGCCATAGCTGCAAGAAACTGTTACAGAGTAAATGCATGACAAGTTGAACAATATCAAAGTGACATAAATGTGTTTTCTATAAACAAGCTACACAAATTATTCTCATCAACAGCTGAAAACCAACTGTAACCTTCATGGGACATCCACATCAACTTGAAATAGTCAATTTATCAAGTACCAAAGAGTTAAACTGATGTTATTCCAGCCAAAAGAAACTATTTCAAACTCTAAGCAAAGTCTCATTAACATACAGTCTGCATATAAAGTATATTAGCTCATCCCATCAGAGTTAAAAGGTGGCCCCTTATTTAATACAGATGAACTAATGTTCCTGAATTTCAGGTAACGGTGGAAATGGAACACCAAATCACATTTCCATAATATCTGAAGACATTTCTCTATTGGTTAAAAATCATAGTGGATGAGTATGTGCAGTGTTAGAAAGCTCTTGTAGAAACATTTAAGCTTGCAGGTGTTTTGTCAGGAACGTTTAGAGGAGCTTGTCTGCAGCAGGAGGGAGTGGCACATATCGCACACCCGCACAGGCCGAGGGTAGGAGGGTAAGGCCAGCTCGTTACCGGAACAACTGTTGCAGTAGATGTCTCCACAGTTTCTACAGTGGTGCTGCAACACACAAACATGGACAGCTCATTGACATTGCTGTTAAGATGAATATATATAGAAATACAAATAAGCGACGAAAAAGGAGCCTACTTTTCTGCGTGCAATGGAGAACTCCTTCTGGCATTGCTTGCACTGAGTGGCCTCGTCATCTTTCAGCCAGGCGTGGCCCTGATGGGAGCAACAAACATACAACATATAGCTTCTCAGGATTTTTTTCATATTTCACAGCATCAATTGTCTAAGCACACCATTCTTAACTTCATATTTTACCTTCAGAGCTTTGTTGACCTCCTTGAAGTCCTCCATCTTAAGTTTAGACCTTTGACAAAGAAAGGAAAGGCTAAAGCCCCATGACATGAAATGTTATACATAAAAAAAAAATTAAAAAAAAGATAAAATCGGTAGTACTGACTGGCTGAGATGCAGTCCCATCTCCTGTAGAGCCTGCTCCTGCTGCTCACATATCTGTTGCAGCTGCTGCTTCTCCTGCTTCAAATCCTGCAGCTCCTGTTTCACCGGAAACAAGCACCATAACATCACATTATTGTACAGGATTAGTAAGCATTTGCTCACTCCGCTTCAGAAAAACTGAAGCTGAGGCTGTTGCACCAACTGAACTACAGCAATTACATTGCAAATATTGATATATTACATATGTAAATATAAAGGAACCACTCTTAAACTGCAGCATTTAATCAAACTAATCCTGGAACAGGAACCCCAGAATTATGATGAACCTGACAGCTATGATAAAGAAGCACTTCTATTCTTTTTTTAAAGTAGTTATTTTGTGGCTGTGTCTGGTGTATTTATGTATAACTACCAATCACCCATAACATTATGACCACCTGCCTAATATTATGTAGGTCCCCCTCCTCTTTTGCCGCCAAAACAGCCCTAACCTGTCGAGGCATGGACTCCACTAGACCTCTGAAGGTGTGCTGTGATATCTGGCACCAAGACGTTGGCAGCAGTAAAATGTTCACCTGCTGCCTTATATATCCCATCCACTGACAGGTGCCATTGTAACGAGACAATCAATGTTCTTCACTTCACCTGTCAGTGGTCATAATGTTATGGCTGATCGGTATATGTTCTCAATTCACTTCTGCATAGGGCATTTAGAAACTACATATGAACCCTCTAGTTCCTGCAGTTAAACACTTTTTTCAAAAGAAGAATCCACTTTCAGATTTGACTGACTCAAAACCTGGGGTGGGTGTGTGTGTGTGACACTGACCGTGTGCAGGCCCTGGAGCTGTTGCAGCTGTGTGCGGAGCTCGATGCTGTTGTCCTTTTCCCGCTGCAGAGCTTTCTGCAGGCTTTGTCTCTGTTCCCTCTCAGTGCGCAGCTCATTTTCCAAGCCCAGCCTGAAAACAGAAGAGACTTTGTGATTCCTGTATGTGTGTAGGACTACATGTTGGAAATATTAATCAAAATAAGAACTGCTACTAATAATCAAAGATGGGGGACTCAAGTTACATTTAACATGTTTAACATGAATGGCATTGTTTTTTAGACTTGTATGTATGACATGTATGAAGAGAATTAATGTCTTTTTATAACAGTTGGTTTTAAATTTGTGTAGCATTGATTCAAATTAAAAACTAAGCTTACTATTAAAACTAAACTTCACTGGAAAAAACTGACCTTTTTCAGATACAGATACTGACACTGAATTAGTACTGAACCCCTGTTAATTTTGTAAACTTATATATATTGTTTTAGTGTAAATATTTGATCTGCAGTTATTGCTGGGACTGACCATGTAATGTCCAGTGCGCCTTGAAAGGAAATTCCTTTTCCCCTACCAAGACCACTGATTAGGAAACCTACAATTAAGATGGCACAAAAACTCTTGGAGATAATTTAAAAGTTTTACTGATCTTTAAATGAACCCAAGGATGAGCTCTGATTCTTCCAAGATGAACTACCCAACTGCTCCTCAGTCTAGTATTATCTCTTGTTGGCCAAATTACTACAATGTTTTAAATTTAAATTTAAATAAAGAGGTTTCTGTATTTTTTAAATTTTGCCCTTTAGTCCGTGTACAATACATATTTATAGTCATTTTATCCTTCTGTATAATGCTCTGTTTTGTAGTGTGTGAACTTGTGCTATATACATTTTATTATTTTATTTGTGTGTGTGTCTTAACCTTAGTGTATCCAGGTCAGTCAGTTGTTTCTGCAAAGCATCCACCTTTCCTTCCAGCTCCACCCTCATATCTTTGTCTGACTGGTCACTTTGTTTGCGCTCTCGCTCCGAGTTCTGTAGTCTGAGACGCACAAAGGACCAAGAAGAAGGACGTTCATTTAAAGTAATGTCATTTGAACACAAAAAAACATGCAAAATACATACCTCTGTTCTAGCTCCTTCATGGCTTTCTCCATTTCATCCATCTTCTGCTCAAGCTGCATAGCCTCCGCCTGCTTTTTTTCTGCTTCTCGTTCAGAATCCTTAAGAGCCACACAGACTTTGTAAATGTGCGTTCTGTCTGAGCGGGCATATAAGAGGTAGAAAAGGTGCATTCATGTGTGTCTACCTGAGCTTTGTGGAACATTTGCAGGTTAAGAGTCTTGACTTGGTCAAGCTGGAGCCGCAGGGCCGCCAGCGTGTCCTGCTTCTCATGTGTGTCCTTCTCTAGCAGCTTCATGGCCACCTCGATCTCCTGCTTCAGGCCCACCTGGAGCTCCAATTCATGCTCCAGCTCCTGACATCATGCATTGCAAACATACAAAAGGCATGAGTCAAATTCAGTTCTAGAGTCTAATTCGTGCAAAAAACACACTAACACTAGGCATGATGTCTTCCATTCTAATGCTGTAGCCTGTTGATACCTGACCTGGCGAATGCGCTTTTCCTCTTTATACTGCTTCCAAACCACACTGTACATCTCATCCAGGCCCTGTCGAGTCTGTTTGTACGTCTCCAGCTCCACCTGGCTGTCCTGAAGGGTTGCCTGGAAAAACACATCATACAGTTTGGGTATGTTTTTTTTTTTTTTTAGATTAGGAGTGGTTTAGTTGCAGCTACTTGTAGATGCTCTCACACCTCTTCCTTTTTCTGGCTGGACTGCAAGATCGACTCATTCTCCTTTCTTAGCTGTTCGTGTTCTTCCCGCAGAGAGTTGATCCTGTCTGTTGCTGCTGTCAGCTGAGGAAAAGAAAAACACACACACACAGTGTGGACTCAGTCAGGCGAAACACCCCTAATGCACACAGACGCTATGTTGACATTAGAGAGAATCAAAATCGAGTTTATTGCCAAGCAGGTTTTCACATACAACGAATGTGTTTTGGTATTTTGGTGCATAACAATAAACATAGTAAGAAAAAAAAAAAATAAAGATTTAAAGTACTATGAAAGTCAAGACATATAAATAGAAAATTTAACAATAAAAATATGATAAAAAGTATGTACAAAACAGTAATGCAAAACAGTAATGCCTTCTTTTTAGATAGTTGATTTGAGCAATCCAAACATTTGTCACACAAGCGCAAGCACATGCAGGTTCACACATATTACCTCCTCCACAAGTTTGCTGTTGGTCTTCTCTAGAGAGTCCATCTTAGCCTGAAGGTCAGTGACGGTGCCACTTAGATGACGATTTAACTCCTCAATGTAGTGCTTCTGATCTAATATGGCTGTCATCTTGCCATCACTAAAAGAGAATAAAACAGTTCAGATCTGTTTGTAATTTAATTATCATCATGTCAGGGGCTACAGTTCAAACTAAAATAAGAATATAATGTAAAGCAGTGTCGGTGGCATGCTCAATCCATCTGTAAGCAGACACTCACTCTTTTGGAGTCTCACTGTTGGCAGGGTCTTTCAGATAAAGGGAGAAGTCAATGACTCCCACCTAAATGGGAAAGAGAAACTGATCACTGTGCATCCTGAGCGACTTGTTTCCCACAGAGAAAATGAGGTGTGACTGCTGAGATGTGTAGGCCCACAAAGCCTGTCAGCACTCACCTGAGAATCAAGATCCTCCCCTTTAATACAGAGGTTAGCGTCAATTACGTTGAGGCCCACCAGCAGTCCCCCCATCACCGCCCCCTCCTCCTCCATCATCAATGCTCCAGAGTCATAAAACTCACTAGGGGGAGAAAAAGAATAAATTGGAAGTGTGGAAAATAAACTGTTATGCACATGAACATGTTAACATCCTGCTATATTAAGCCCACAGAACTAATCATGGTTACTAACCTCAGGAGATCTTTGCGGTCCAGCAAAGTTTTCATATAGTCAGCTACTTTCTTCTGCATGAGTGCTAAATGCAGCCATGCCCTTGCTTTCCCCAAACCAGACCTGAAAACAGAATAAAAAATAAATAAAACTGCCAATAATAAAACAGGTGTTAAGCATACTTTACATTGTACGTTTACTGGAAAATGGTTTAGCATAGCATACTTAATGCCGGGCAGGTCTCTGGCACTTGTGGCAATGTTAGCAGACTCTGGGCACAACTTCTCAACCAGTTCCAGAGGTCCCCATATGGACTTGTTCTGACCAATGAAGGTTTTCTTGGCTGAAACAAAAGATAAAATGTGAAAGTAATTTCTGCTTGCTGTGGTAGTGACATGGGATTGGGGCTACTTTAAATAAAAACTAATCCTGTTCAAAAGGTCAGCCTCACCTTTCAGTCCATGTTTGAGGCAATGCTCCATGACGACAAAAAACTGCTGCAGAGGAGGGTACTCCGAGTTCAGCGTCCTGCCCAGACTCAAGGAGGACTGAATTAACACTTTGATGCTCAGCTTCATCATGCTGAGGAGGTTGGATCTTTCTATTGCCATGGGGTCTTTGAGAGGCACGACTGTAAGGAATGCAGAGCAAAGAAAAAGCATAGCAAAAGAGATCACTCAAAAAGGTGCAGGCTTGGAGGACATATCATGCAAGCTTGTGTCCATAAAATGCAGAATAAACACTTCATACAGTTGCAAACCCCCAGAGAGAACAGCGTGATCGTCTGCACGGCCATCAACCCGTAAAATCAAGGTTTTGCTCTTGAAGTCACGTGTCCTGACAGCTAAGCCCAAGAGGACGTTGTGAGATGGACTTTATGACTGGAATATTTTATAACTTGGGCAGTGTTAGTTTGAGTGTCAAAGGTTAACAGTAGTCACACCGTACCTGGAAGCTTTTTTGAAGTGTTGTTGATATCATTTTCGGCCTCCCTTTCCGTCGGGGAGCTCGCAGCGGATCCCTGTGAGGGATTTCTCGGGGCAGCAACGTAGCTCACCCCGCTGCTAATCGTTTCCGTGGCCTTCCGAGCCAGGGACAGGATAGGAGCCGACCAACTGTTCTCTGCCGCCGCCGGAGCCGACTTCTCTGCCCGGTCCTGCCCGTCGCTGCCGCCGGACTCGCCGTCGGCCGCGGCTCCCGAAACTTCGGGCTCATCTAGCTGTTGATTTGCTTCGGTATCCTCAACAGCTGTGTTTACTTCCCCTGCCTCGTCGGCCATGTTTGTCCCCCCCTCCCCTCGCCCCGAGAATTCTCGTGACCAGACCAGAGCAATCGCGCGCTGTGAGAACGTTATTCTTCTTCTTTGGATTTATTGACGGTTAGAAGTCAGTTTATAGGTGCATTACCGCCACCTACTGGACTGGAGCGAGGGGAGCAGTCGAGAGACATTAAACTAAATCTCTCTGCTAAACCTGTTTTCTTTTATGTAGTTAAGTCAGTGATTATATATTTTACCTTATGCCTCCCCAAGAAGGTTTTCTAACGTAGCCTAATGTTGTGTTTTGCTTCCTCTTCTTTGTGAAATGTATTCTAGTTTATAACAGTGCGTGTATATTCCAGTTGGGTGTTTATTTCATTAAGTGTTTGACTGAACTGTGTGTCCTAAACTCAGACACTTTCTGTTATTGCCACAATTTCTTCTATTACCAACATTTTGTATTTTGTATAGATGGAAGCAAACCCTTACTATGTATATTTCAAATGATTATTTTCAGGAACTGGTATTTAACAGTCTGGATTACCACGCAAAGTGGGCAGGTGTCTCATGGCTCAGACCCTCAGGGGCACCAAAGGCCCGAGGTTCACTGTGTGACAATAAGTTTGTGGTCATCATTTGTTTAACTGATTAGCATAAATTGAAATGGAAGGAGCCTTTAAGGCAAATCCTGCATAATCTTGAGGCTTTGACCCACTCTAAAGCCAGCACTAAATGCCTTTTCCATGAAACACATTTTGACATGTCACAGTAGGAAAAGTACATATAATAAAATTAATGATAACTGAATTCAATTTAGCTGCTTCAGAGTCAGGGTCCTGGTATTGTGAATGCTGTTTCACTGGCATGGCTTACTGTGACACTTACAATAATAACAGCTACATACTACTGTGGGATTAAAACTGCAGGACCTCTATGTTCAGTCTCTGAATCCTCTGAAACATTGTTGGTTGACATAACTTTGCACTGCTCGTGTGAAGAGCAGACTATGGACACATTAAATTGGTCCCACTGCAGCAGCACTGACAAAAGTCTGAACTAGAAAAAAAGACTAGAAAGAATACTCATTTTCTAATGTTATATGTTGTAGACTCATAAGTTCAAGATTCAATTAAGGAATTGAGTAATCATATTTATTAACTAAACATATTAAGAACATCAATATTTTTGATCATTGAATGATTTTCAATAATGCTTTATATTAGTTTGATTTGTTGACATAGTCTGATTATTATAATTTTACAAATCTCACTCCCAACTTTCCAAATCTGACTTTAGCAACGTTTTAGAACATTTTCGTTTAGAATTTTACAGATGTTATGAAAACAACCTTCCCTAAAGAATAAGTAGGGCCTAAGTATTATTAATCTCAGAAGATTAGATAGATAGATGTACAGAGTAAACTGATTATTGACCTTTGGCCACTCCTTTTACAACTCCAGACAAATCCCATTGGTCAAATGTCCTCTGAGGACGTCATCCAGAAACTTGAATGGCATATAAAAGATCAATATCTGAAACCAAACCGTTGAGAGTAATCTATCTGAGGATTTTCTCAGAGTCCATCTGTAGTCCTCCTCTCAGAGCAGGTAAGATGCAGTTCCTAGTTTCACCGCGTGGTGGCGCAGACGAACCTTTTTCAATGTGCTTTTTTTATTTATAAGCCTAAAGAAATCCACCAGTCTACTTTATACCAGCCTACACCAGTCTACAGTCTACTATTTCTGTATTATCCGTTGTGTTAGCCTACCATTTATCAATATCAGTCAATATCACTCTAATTATTTTCTTATTTTAAATGTGTGAGGGTTACTTTGCACTCATATATGTGTGTTTATGCTTAAACCACTGTACTCACCTGAATCCCTAGAGCCATAGTGTAGCCTTAAAGACAAGCAAAAAGGCGCACATTTTACAATTTTGGGAGCTATTTATTTATTCTATTTGCTATTTTTTATTGTATATTGTTTCTTACCTATCTTACCTATACCTGTCTATCTATCTATCTATCTATCTATCTATCTATCTATCTATCAGCTTCAAGTACAGAGACCACCAGTGCCCATACAGCAGAGTGATAGTAAGACAATGTAGGCTATTATCAACCATGAAATACTTTTACTGTAAGACTCTTCTGAAAATCTGAAATCCTCATAAATTATATGGGGCAAGTGATTTGAACCTGATAGGCAAAGAGGCAACATACACTGTGGCTTATAGAAAAGTGTCTTTGTTTCAGTCTTTGAAAGACAAGAGCACCTCAGTAGGTCAGAGCTTACAGATTCATTTATTATATCATTGATAAAATAATCATAGAATAGGCCTACATTTCCAACAACTTCTGTGGCCTATGTAGCTCCACACCAAAGTGATTAATAATAGGTAATCCATTGGGCTAATTAATGCAGTAATTAATGGTTGTCATGTACTATTATCGTTACAACATAAGTCCACACTTTGTACAGTAGCCTATAAGTCCGTATTACCCATGTGCACTGACAGGCTCTGTAGGCGTGGTGAAGTGGAGAGCCATAAATACCGCGGAGCCTCTGTCCAGACGCTCTTTCTCTCTGCTCCTCTCATACTGAAATACCCGAGACGCAGCAGCTCTCTGAAGTCACACGAACAGGTCGCAAACAAGCGGAATTAATTCACACAAAACACATCGAGAAAAAAAAAAAAAGAAAAGAAACGAAGGAATATTTAGAACCTGAACAAGAAGTGGAAGGAATACTACTTGTTGATCTTTTCATTTTTCTCCTAAAAATCACTGGACGTTTTGATCATCATGAGGATTTTCAGTGTTGTGCTCCTGCTGGTTCACGTCTTGGGTGAGTTTCATGTGCGCTCATGTAAGATATTTAGCATGTTTCTCTCTCTGTTGAGAGTTATATCACTATGTTTTAGACATTTGATTTCTGCGTCTACCTGCGCGACGCAGTCTCTCCGGGGCTATTAGCTTAAACCTCTCAAGCATGGCCGAGCTGCACCGTGCCTTCTTGTAAACTTCATAACCTTTAAGGCAACGCTTTTCATGATGCCAGAGGCTATTCGGGAGCTAATTGGGTCATCTCTCTATTTCAGAGCATGCTTTATGTAACTGGATACATTTATTTTTAACTCATATTCTTGCCTGACATTAGCTAACTGTCTGTCCATGCATTTTGTGTGTGTGTATGAGACAGAGAGTGTATGCCAACTTCTATTCCCCCCCCCCCCACACACTACATTTCCCTTTCAAAGCCCACAAATCTAAACTGACCCTCTGAGGGAGGTTTTCTACCTCAAGCCCCACTTTTGCCCAGTTTCCACACTGTGCTGGAGAAGTGCTCCTGAGCAAGGTAGTGAATACCTACCAACCCTTTAAGGACCATGCTCTGTATCTGAGTTTGTGTATTTCCTAACAGGGATCAGTGTGAGTGCACTGAAAGCCAAAAATCCTGCCTGGAGGCCCTTGTGCACAACATGTTTCAACTTGCCCTCAGAGGTCCTCCCACCTTGGCACACTAACCTCTCTCCCCTAGAGGAAGAGTTTCTAAGGTCTATTCTGTTAAAGACTGTATCAAACCAAACTTGCATGCGATTTCTAACATTTTAAAACACTCTTATTCTCTCCTCCAGTGGTGTCCAGACTGGCCAGCAGTGCTGCAGTTGACAGGTATGAGAGCGACAGGCAGACGCACACAACTGTTATCAACTTTTTGGACACAACCAAAGACAGGAGGGTGGAGGAGGCGAGCAGGAGCGCGGGTGCGACGACAGCGGAGTACGGTCAGGAAGGCGAAGAGGAGCAGTACGATGAATATTATTATCAAGACGAGTATGAAGATGGCATGTCTGGAGACTATGAAGTGGAACTGCCACAAGGTAAGGGAGTCATTTGTCATTTTCTCAAATTTCTCACCTATGATTTAATTCAGGTTTTACTTGCCTTCTTAACAAAGACAATAAAATGTAATTCTGTTTTTTGGTTTAGTTGCCATGTCAAGCAAACCCAAAGACCTGTCTGTCATCCTGGAGGCTGAAAGCACTGAAGGAAATAGAAGGAGAGGAAAGGGAAAAAAGAAGGGCAAAGGCAAGGGGAAGAAGAGGAATCCTTGCCTGAAGAAGTTTAAGGATTTCTGCATTCACGGCACCTGCCAGTACCTGAAGGACATCCGTGCCCCATCCTGTGTGTAAGTAGGAGCTCTGCATCTTATCTGAGCACCATCTCCACCACTCTGGATTCACTGAATTATTAACTTCAATATTATTAATCCTCTCTGCAGGTGCCACCCGAGTTACTCTGGGGAAAGGTGTGAGTTTTTCACGCTGCCCTTGGAGAAGCCCCAGGAGGGCTACAACCGGACCACAGCTCTGGCCGTGGTGGCAGTGGTGCTGTCGTCCGTCTGCCTCATCATCATAGGCCTTTTATTATTGCTCAGGTAAGTAAAAAACTCACAGATTTGCTCACAAACACACACTAACAACCACACATGAACAGATAAAGGGCTTCACTAAAGACTTAGCGCATACTTGTCATATTTAGACACAGCAATAGAACAAGCTTCTCTTTGTTTATTGCAGGTTTCACAAGCGGGGAGCGTATGATGTAGAGAATGAAGAGAAGGTCAAACTAGGGTTAGCATCCAACCACTGAAGAGACAAAGAGAGGTGAGTAGTGAGGAACGGGACTACAAACTTCTTTGTTGCCTGAAAGAAATAAGGTTTTGCTCATCGCCTCTCTGTTTTTTTTTTTCATGTTGTGCAAAGATGTGGAAATTCTACCTCAAAATAGAAAAAGAGAAGTGAAGTGCATAAGGAGGTCCTGGAGGAAAAAGGATCGTACATGAAGAAGGGAACAGAGGTTGATGTCTGCCTGACCCTCTGCCAGATGTTCAGATGTAAAGTGGGCAGCTGAACATATTCCTGAAGGCTTCAGAAAGAAGACGGCCCGCCTGAAACTGGAATACTAACGGCCCAGAGGATGGACTGGAGATGTGATGAGTAATAGGTGATAAGCACGAAGGAACGAAAAGAAGAAGGAACATTTGTCTGGACTCTGTGCTGCTTCTTGACTGTGTGAAAAGAGGTCGTTTCAGACTGAACTGAACAACATAAAGATTTTTAAGAACGAGAGCGCAACCTGGATTTTTTTTGTCTCAACAGACAGCATTTTGTATTTTCCTGCACAAGTCCATGTTTTTTTTTTGTGTACAGTCAACGGTATATTTATGATTTTAATTTATTTATTTAAGCTAACTGTATTTATAGAGATTTTAACCACCTTCAACAGTTTTTAAAATAATGATGTTACAGTTGTTTTTATATTTCTTATTGGACAATATATTTATTTATGAAACAGAAAAGCAAACAATGCAGAAGCTCCTTGAGATATTAAGTATTTCATGAAATGAGATATGATGCATAAATATCTGATTTTCTGGCTTAAATTTTGGCACTCAGTAGATGATCAATAGCACTGTGATTAATAAATTGATCATTAAATAGACAAGATCGCTTCTTAATTATTTTCAGTGTAGTTTCATTGTGAGCAATGCTTTTCATGAGCGCCCTGCTCAAGCTCACACAGTTACATACGTTCACACCTGGAAGCTGCCCAGTACCACCAGTTGGATCTGTCAGCCACTAAGCAGCTGCACTGTAGAAGTTGGGGGTCCTGGCCTTGCTCAAAGGCACATCAGCAGTGGTGATGAGGTATGAGGCAAGCACTGCTCTTTCACTTCCCCCCACTCAAATGTATCCTGCAGGTCTGGGGATCCTTAGGCCACATTAGGCTCAGTGTTCTGCTTCAATGTTATAATGACAGATCAGTGTCTGTCATTACGATACATCCCACTGGCTATGTATGGATTAAAGGCAACAC
Organism: Maccullochella peelii; assembly: GCA_002120245.1. Classification (NCBI taxonomy): domain Eukaryota; kingdom Metazoa; phylum Chordata; class Actinopteri; order Centrarchiformes; family Percichthyidae; genus Maccullochella; species Maccullochella peelii. The sequence goes on from LKNJ01000293.1 coordinate 109,921, forward strand.
TCAAACTGTGCACTTGGTGTCTGTATTGTTAAGAAACTTTTAAAAGGGAGTCAAATATCAAATGCACTGTAGCAAGAATTTGGTATGAATATATTGTATTGCCATATTGTCTTACCATCATTATAGAAACTCCCTTCAGATCCATGTTCAGCTGTCAAAGCAAAAAAATGTGAATTAAAGTGTTCCACCCTTTCAAATCCTGTCCTGCAGTTTTGAAGTGATTTTTATTTATGTGATTTTTTTTTCAGAGCAAAATAAAAAAAACATTCTCAGAATTTTTTGACTCTTGTAGTTAATTATATCTTAACTGTACAAATCAAAGCACTGTGTTCTTAGCATTATAATAGGAGTCTCTGATGTTGTACTGACAGATCGGCTAAGTAAGGTCAAGTTTATTTTCGCTCTTTGGTTCACTTCCTGAGTCGGGCCACTGTAACATTAATGTGATATTTTAGAACGGCTGGTCTGGATAATGATAACACCAGTGTATTCTTTTGGCCCATTCAGGAGTTGTAATTATAGTATACATAATATTTTTATTTCCCCTGTCTCTGACATGTGAGCAACCGCTTTTTACCAAAACACCTGTATCCTGGCCATTAGTGCTATTATGTTCAGTGCTCAAAAGGCAAATCATTTTAGTCATGGCTGTGTAGATATGGAGTCAGAAAGCCTCCCTAGTTTATTATGTTTAAATCTGGTTATCTGGGTAGGCCATGAAATGTGGATACCAGTGTTGTTTCCAATTCTACAGTTTAACAAATGATTATTTGTTAAATTAACATGTTTCTCAGAGACCTTTCTCTTTGGACCAAAATGGAGACATTATCAGTTTCATGTGCTGAAAACGGCATCATCAGTCTCACTGACAGATCAATCACAATGAATGCGGTCAGGACTCAGTTACCGCTGTGTGTATGCACTGAGCCACGGGGAACAGATGTGCGGTGTTTAGGCCAAGTAACACCTGATGTTCAGCCACAACACATCATGCCACAGCACCACACACCATTACTCACACAAGCAACAGATGTCATGTTCAAAGACACACCACCAAGTTTAACATCTGAGACCTCAACCAGTCCTGAATCAATTCCTGAATGCCGCAGAGTTCAGAGAGACCACATACGGCACATACTAGCAGGATGCAACAATGCTGTCATGTATGCCGCACGCAGGCCATAATGGGGGTAAGGAAAGTCAAAAGACCCAGCTGGACTCAAAGGCAGGCTGAGACCTAGCCAAATGTTAGTCACCCCTTGAAGTCACCTCCTACACGGATGTTGTTACACCGACACTGTGTGTGTGTGTGTGTGTGTGTGGGAATGTGGTAGAGCAATGCCTTGGTGCTACGTCTGTGTGAGTTCCAGGGGTTAACCGAACCATTACAAGCAAAAATCCACAGCAAAACATCAGTGTTTACATGTTTGCAATGGGATCGTTTTCGTTTGTGGGTTTGATTCCCATACTTTCTATATATACTGAATAAACAAGATACTGTTGGACTCACATGTTCACACCGGGGGATGGTAGTTAAAGACAGATGTTCAACTGAACCATAAGGGTGTGGTACCTGATTCAGGACTCAACACTCCTCATACCATTTGTTGAGCAACTGAAAAACAGCAGTTCAGCATTTCACTTCCTCAAGAAAAAGCAATCCTTGCACATATGCGCACATCTGTATCTGATCAGTTTGCAATTTTAGTAGATGAGCTCACTGCATGGCAGATATGTTCAATTAGATTCAAAATACTTTATTTGTCTATCAAGGGGCAATTTGAAGCAAGCAGGTTTGCAAACATAAAAACACGTAATTTATTCACATGCACAAAAACAATCAAAAAATACAGAATATGATAGGGTAGGCCTACACTTTAGAGGTTAACATATTGGTATTTTGAAATTTTCAGATACATTTAAGGATTAAGAGTTCCCTTATGGATTGACTAAATTCTCATTCTTCTTAAAAGAGTTGTGTTGCATTTCTATAACATTGTTGGATTCACGATGGACAGTTAAAAAAAAAATCAAAATAAATGCAGCAGAACCAGAGATATCATCTTTTTTATTCTGCAAACTTTTCTTCCATGTCAAAAGGCACCTACCTTACCCACAATGCAACATGACCGCTGGCAGTACGGTCAGAGATTTGGGTGGGTTATGCTAGTAGTGTCCAATGTAGCCTCGAGCCTGTAGCCTCAAGCAGAGATGAAGAGCGGACAACAAAGGTCTGGTAAGCTCACTTCTTTCTAACTCCACACCAACAGATTTTTTTTCATTTTTAAACTTAGTCTTTAGACCCAACCGACGTCACAAAGCTAAAAACACAACAATATGCTGACGACTATGGTTTCTGTTACAAATAAATGTAGCTAATCTTCCATTCTGTATTTGTCACAAGATTTCCAATGCATTATGTATGAACGTGTATACGTGTATTTGCAAGGCACACACATGTGACAGGGGCTAGTCATTTACAGTAGTGGAGCCACCTAATCCCGGCCTCTCAATGTCAAGTAGCAGAGCACACAGAAATAGTGCTGTGCAGTCATGCTCACATAGCTGCTATTCCCGGGGCTGATGGCCACCAAAGAGCCAGAATACTGAGAGAGAAGGGAGTTCGCTGCGTTCTGTTTCTCAGTGGCCTTGTGGACCACAGCCAGGAAATAATGTCCAGTATGGTGGGCCATCATCAGGCATCAGCGCTGCACCACTCCTGAATTTTCCTTGTAGGGTCACAGTAACGGCTCCACAGAAGAAGAAGAGTGTCCTTGAATGTTCCTAGAGAGACTCAAAGAGGATATTTCCACAGCTCAGAAGGCATTTCCTTGCATGTTGGCCAAAATTCACTGCAAGTTGCAGAATTCATTGTGTGCCACACTTCCGTGAGAACTACCGGTGTACGAAGATCGCAATTGTTTTTGCTACTTTTTTGGCAGCAGTTGTTTACGCCAAGGTGTGCTCACCTAAACTCATTTTAGGCGCCTTTGTCTGTAAAATAAAATACTTTTAGACTCATGTCTACTAATCTTGTGATACACATTTTAGTTAGTAGCAATAAACAGTTTTAATTTATGGTGATAATATTTTCAGAATATCATTTAAGGAAATAAACTGTACATTGAGGTTGTTTTCTTTATTCTGACCACCAATTTGAAGCCTATACAGTAGAATCACCAGTGCAGCATGTGGGTGTACTGATAATGTTGCATAGTTGTAGCCACCTAATATTTCTCTGTAAAGCTTTTATGAAAATTATCTAAATCCATTAGCAAAGTTAAACCACTCTGTTGTCTTGAAACATTGCCAAATAGACTTGAGTAATCAGATGGTTGCATTGGATTGAACCAGTGTGAGGAGAGTGAGTTTGTTGTGAAAGGTGTTTCCTGCCCCACTGAGGAGCAACAATGGGTAGTTTCCACATTGATATGGAAGTGCGCACACCAACAGTTGGAAATATAATCATTATCTGACCGGATATCATCAACAGGAACACATTAATACCTGAAATTAATGAGTGCATGTGTGTCAGAATGTGATTTAGAGTTAGGTTAAGGTTTAGGTTTAAGTATACAATTTGCTATTCCGGCAAAATAAAATGTGTTTGCACGATGCTAGCCCAAACTTACATCCCCAACTGCTCCTGTAAAGTCAAAATCAAGCGGCAGCGACAGCATCAGTGTGCCCCTCGGGCCTGATTGATGAGGTGATAACAGCGACAAAGCCATTGTCGCATGACAACAAGAGGCTGCGATGGATCAATGTGTTGTACACAGTCTGTATCGTCCTGTTTACACAGTGAGGACAGCCAAAGAGGAGGAGGATGGGGAGGATGACAGGAATGAAGAGGATTTTAGAGATAAGGTCGACACGGTAACATGAGAGGGGGAGCGAGAGACGAAGAGAGAAGGATGGAAAATGGGTCAAGGTGAGAACTTCTACTTAGGAGGGTGCTGACTTGTCTTCGCCTGCGTGTGGATAAAAAAGATTAAGGAGTTAGATCAGCGGTGTCACTCTGTCACTCTGTCACTGCCTATCATAACTCTCACTCTTCCTTATCTGGTCCTTTACTTTGATTTACCCTTCAGTTCCTGTGAACTACCCTCTTTATTCTTTATTCCTGTCCTTCATACATCACTGTCCCCTCCTCCATTTCCTCATCCTTTTCCTGTCTCCTTTTTCTTCCTCTTCCTTTTACCCCTAAAAATGACATGTGCTCAAAGGCAGTCTTACCATTAGGGCAAAGGAAACATAGGTCCCTGCAGCCTTCAAAGGGGAAAATATTAAGTAATGAAAGCTCATTATTGATTAATTTAGAGGCTATTACTTACTGACCAACACCCCTCATTTGTTAGATTAAAAGACTGGTCATTTATTGAGTCATCCCCACTCCTTCCACTACTTCATCAAGTTCAGCTACTTCTCTTAACCTCAAACTTTTTATTTTATCACTGCACCAAAAACTACAAGGGAAATAATAAAATGTTGCTGTTAAGAAGTATGACCACTGCCTCAAAGGTTGCCAGTAACACTGCACTGTATGAGTATTACATTTTTCTCAATCAGAAGAGATCAGTTGCATACGCTTTTTCGCTTTCTTGCCAAGTTAGATGAATTTAATGAGCAGATCGATTCCCCACTCTTGTCTATACATTAACAATGGAGCTAGAGCTGGGAGTCAATTAGCGTAGCTTAGCATAAAGACTGGAAGCAGGGGGAGACAGCTAGCCTAACTCACTCAAAAGTTCAGTCTTTATGCTAAGCTAAGCTAATTAATTCCCGGCTCTAGCGCCATGACATGAGACATGAGAGTATTATTGATCTCCTCTTCCAACTCTCTGCAAGAAAGCCTAAGGTCCCAAAAATATCTAACTATTTCTTTAAAGTTACAGTAAAATCCTTCAGATTTCAGTCGTGGTTACTTTAGCAACACCAGTAGTTACTGGTGATAAAGGAGTTTTACAGATCGCAAAATTCCTTTCAAAATGACTCATGAAAAAAAAAGAAGAAAACAGTCAGGTTGAATGTTGTCTACCGCATCCCGTCTTGTAGGTGCAATGCATTATTCACTGTAATTTGCTTCTGTGTGGGTGAGCAATTTGAATCCTGTGCGGTAAAGGCAGACTCTGCCAGTAACAAAAACAATTACCTCCGCCTCTGCTACACACTGCTGTTTTTATTTTAGTGGTATTGAAAAAGCAGCCCAGCTCAGTCCACTTGCTCCTGATGCCAGCAGGAGTTGGGCAGGGATACCAGCAGATTCCCCTCTGCTGATGTCACCCTGCTGGACAGACACTTGTTATGTATCATGGTCACACTATTAAATTCTCACTGAGGTCTATTTAGGCCCCTTGGAGGCTGATGGTGGCATCGCATTACTTACTGGGTAAGAGGAGATGAGAGAGTTAGAGGNGGGGGGGGGGGACTGGGGTTGGGTTAAGAGGTGATGAAGAAAAGAGGGGAGAGAAAGCGAGGGGAGAAACTGCATGTAATTGACCATTCCCCTAATCTCCATCGCCACTACCACACACACACACAAGCCAAAAAAATAACGCAAACAAACAACAACATGCCGGCAAACAGACAGGAAGACTGAATGACTGCATGCTTGACTCATCTGTTTTCTCTGCCCCTTACAGTATTCCCTGCAGTTTTCTGAAAGAAAAAAAATCCTCCCACATCCTCCCAGTGTGTGTGTGTGTGTGTGTGTGCAGAAGCAGGAACCTAATGGTGGTTTTAGAGGATCAGCCCAACGCGTGCTGGCCAGTTGAGCTGGCTGACATCACAGCTTATGACAAAAGAGAGGCGGACGGATGTCAGAGCAGACGGCAGCAGGCTCTGGTTACTGCAAGGAGTGGGCTCCAGGCATTCTTCTTCACTGTGTTTCCTTTGTGGTCGGCTGCTGTTGAAACTGAAAGAACACCTCAACACCCCCCACCCACCCCCAAGGCAAACACTTTAGGCAATCTTTATTTTTCCAGTTTGAACCTTAAAGGACTGTGCGGAACAAGTGCAGGAATTTTCCTTGTGGAGAATACCTCTGTGTGAAAAGTGAATCACCAAAATAATTACAATTCATCCTGAGGGGCACATGAACATCTGTACCAAATTTCATGGCAGTCAACCCAATAGTTGCCGGGACATTTCACTAAGAACCTCAAATGCCAACCTGTTAGTGGCATTGAAGAAAGTCAGGGGATTTACCAAAGTCATCAGGATGCATCGTCTGGGATCCAGCACTGTCTGTACCAAAATGTATGCTAATCCATCCAATAGTTGTTGAGATATTTCAGACTAGACCAAAGTGGTGGACCAACTGACCGACTAAGCCACGTTGCTAGCATTTGAATGTGTTGTGTGAAAGGTGTCCAGGGTGTTGCCCTGCGTTGTGCTCAATGTATGGTGGAACACCCATGACCAAGAACCGGAAAATTTAAAGCAAATGAAGGAATGATTTTCTCTCTTTTGAATTTCTTCATTCATCTGCCTTCTTCTCTCTGATTCACCTACAAATTTACATTCCCCCCCGTGAGGCTGCCTAAGCAGCCCACAGGCTATTAGTGGGGCCAGTGACCTCAGCAACACTTTCCCCTCTGCTGCTCTCCATCTGTCCGTCCACCCACTGTAACTCTGTGTGTTCCCTCTCTCCTGCCGCAGCCTCAAGACAGTGTGGGAGCTGTTCAGAGAACAGGAATGCAGAGGGAGCGCTCATAGCTCAGCTGCTGGAGGAGAGAAGAGGGAGGAGAGTAAGGCAGGAGAGGGGGATTTTTCCTTGGATGAGGTCATGGATGATGGCTTCTCTCAGAGCAAGAGCTGAGCTCGTGGCAGACGCACCCCTGACCTCTCTCTGCCAGCACACACACACACACACACACACTCACAGAGGGAGAAAGGGCTGAGCCCATGGAAGCACTTGGTTGGCAGAGAGATGACATCTAGTTTTCATCTCTGCCCATTACACCACTAATCTCCCAATCCAGATTGCTCTGTCTTTATCAACACACCACACACAACAGCCAGCTTTGTAGGCAGTAACATAAAGCCCCAGCGGGCCACTTTAGGGGACTCAGCCATGTGAAAAGCCCTGCTAAAATCTGCCCCATTACTGAGAGATGGAAGTGTTTAGTAACACACTACAATTAGCGTTCTCAGCACACACACATGCACCAACAGAGCTGATTCAACAGCAGTATTGTCTCATCTTGATGAGTGATCTGTTTCTGTATTACTGTACTGATTGGCTGAGGAGTCCCAGTTAGTAGCAACTGTCGAGACGACAGGATGATGGTGTTTATTATTGTGATTACTCAGCCCCTTTTCCTCCCCATGTGTCACGGAGACCGACGCTCTGTGGCTTTGTGCCTTGGTGTGAAAAATATTGCTCCTTCCCTGAGCCCCCTTCCCCAGCATGGATTTCAGGAATGTGACATAGCACCAACGCTTTGTCGGGGGACAATAGGGCCCCCATCTGAATGTGACACATCGCTGTGGGAGCAGTTGTTTTTATACGTCCTCTGATCCTCTCCCTGTGAGCTAGTTTAGTTGGAGTCACTCTTACAACCCAACCCAAACTGTCACAATCTCAGTGTAAGAGATTTTAGGTTGACTACAGTCTCATTGATTTTAGGTTGACATACCTTTGACACTAGTGTCAAAAATCTAAAAGTCCTGACACATCAAGCTAACAGTGGACTGTGAGGTGATGTTGGGCTGTTGTTGAGTGCCTGTGGCTGACCATTGGCCATAGTTTTTGTACTGTTGCCTCGTCTATTATCGGCTGCTGTTGATTGAGCATGTCAAATTGGCAACACTGGCAGCTGATGGAGTTCCCCAGGTGAAGACTCATGAGCTGCAATGTTCATTTTCTCTGGCACGCAACTGAATCGCTTCTCAGGACAACGCTAATTAGCACTAGTACAAGTAGGTTGCATATTTATACAATGCTTGCTAACACTTGTGTTGACGCACTCACAGCAACAAGCAAGAAGTGACTTAGGCAGTTTTGTGGAATGTTTTGCTATCTCTTCTTCCAAAAGACAGTCTGATCACGCCAGGGTAAACAAAGCAACATTTTTTATCAGACATCTTCCCGTTCGGTTTTATAAGAATATAACAATTCACAGATTCACATTGGCATGATAATGGTAGGGTAGTTTATTTTGTTTGTCTTTCTGCAGTAAAAAATCCTGTTCCAAATACAGACTACTGACAAGTTATTTCCTCTGTGTGTTCAAGTGCAACTTTAACAGAAGACGTAAGGTGTCAGGGGGAAACACAAAGCATTGGATAGGTCAACCTTTGTTACATTGGTTCTTTGAGGTTGGCTTGTGTGTCAGGGCTCTAAGTGAAGTTTAACCCTTGAAACCTCATTGTATACTTGGATGAGGGTAAAGTGTCAGTGATTCAGCAAGGTCTATGGTCTTTGAATTGCATTGAATACTTTTTGTTCTTTTACAAAGGCTGTGAAACCAGTTGATGTCTACTGGACTGTTTGAGATCAGATCGGGACTTTCAGGTTGCCCTTGCAACCACATAGATCGTGTGTTTTTTTAATGCTATTTTTATATCTAACTTTCAGAACTGTCATCTCTGGAATTCAATCATAGTCCTCCCCACCTGTTTTTATTTTCTCTTTGTCTCTATCTCTCTCTCTCTCTCTCTTTCTCACACACACACACACACACACAAGCTGCCTCCACCATAAGGTCTCAGTTCTCTTTTCTAAGACAGTGGTGTGATTGTTCGAGACTGCAGGTGTGTTTGTGATTGTGGGAGTTCCTTCACACTAATTACAGACTCCTCACTGACATCTTTATTGTCACTGAATTCCGTCCCTCCTCACACACTCCCTCTGTATCTCTGTATTGCTTCTTTTCTTTTTGACCTAACATTCATGTCGGGAGCTGCTGAGCGATTACATCTCAGCGCTGCAGAAGCCTGAGAAGGAAATGGGTTTGGTAAACCAAGAGGCCGCAGTGCGACCGACCACAACATCCTCCTGCTTCTGTGCTCATTAACAGCCCTCTTTCCTCTCCTCTTCTGACTTACGTCCATCCCAGTGGGGTATTGCCTCGCCCCCTTGTTCACCAACAGAGACCCCACATCAGACAGAATTATGGCCTGCCAGGAAGTGACATCACCACACCGCAAGCCTTTGTTTGAGAGGCTTAGTTCACTGTGGACTCACTTCATTCCCTGCTTGGCCCCTGGTCTGAAGAGTGGTTGTTGCAGAGTGAGTAGGTACTGGCTACTGTCCAGGACTGACATTCCTGTCACTCCTGTGTGTGAGTGTGTGTGTAGGATCTCATTATAGCACCTTATATAGAGAAAACAGGGAGGGTAAACCAGCAGTAGTGCATCCAGTTAACTTAGTAATGAAGGAAGTTTTCTTTCCCCCTAATATGACCACTGAATTGAACACCATTCTCTAGGGTCAGTGCCAGCCTTTGCTGTCCATCTCTATAGTTACTGAAAGCAATGCCAAACTGGGAAAACAACATCATAAAAAAAAATTGCTGTTGCGTTTTACAGTCATTATTGGATTCTATAGCTGGGTGGGTAGGAGTAATTGATTGCAGATGTTTCTCTCTTTGTGAAGCTGAAAGAAATGTTTTGTGTGCTTGTGTGTCACAGTAGGCTTACAGTAGACAGTTAAGATGAGGTTAGAGTTTTCCTGGTCAAGGTTAGTCAGCCATCTGCAGGAGCTCCCACACCCTATATCCAAATGTGTCAGTCTCTTATCATTTGTGAATGCTAGGAGATAATAGTTTCTTTCTTTTTTGCTGTTCTCATTTTCCTTCATCATTATCACTGTGCGTGAGTCTAAATTTCCTGAACAGCAAAATTTCCCAAGATATAACACACTGCAGAGCAGACTTAGACAAATATTAATATCTAAGACGTGTTTTATCTTTGTAGGAGCCAGATAGTGTAGGTGTTGCCTCAGTGAAGAATATTTTGCAAAGTTTAACAATTTTTTCTATGACTATTTAAATTAAATTAATCATAATTTAAATTTACATTAAAAGCTGCTCCAATAAATATTTTTACAGAAGTGATGGATCAAATGACTACATGTCATACTACAATGTGAAAACTCAGGAATTCCCCTCAACTCTATGGAGCGTTTTTTTTTTTTTTAAAGCTCATTGTTTTAATATTTCAGCCTGCAACTTTAGTAGTTTATTCTCATTCCTCTCATCAATCGTGTTTGCAAAGAGCCAGATATTTCCCTCAGGGGTTGGAGGAAGTGAAGCAGAGTGTTAGGATCTATGGTATTTGTTTGGTTTTGGTTAAGGTCCAGTCTTATTTTGAATGTCCTGTTCTGTTTCCTGTGTGTTTTTGTCCTCTTGCTTCTGTCCTTGATTATGTTCACCTGTGTCTCATTACTCACCTGGTTCTGTTTTTCCTCATTAGTCGTTCTCTATTTATGCCTGTCCTTTCTCTTTGTGCTTTGTTGGGTCATTGCTCATTATTTGACTTGCAGTTGTCGCTGTTTAGTCTCAGCCCTTGTGTCGGATTGTTGGGTGTTTCATGTTTTCATGTTCTGTACTCTATGTTCTTCGTTCCTGGATTTTCACCACAGTGCTCCGAGCTTCTGGAAAAACCTGTTTGTATGTTTTTGGACTTACCTGCATTCATGTACCTGTCTACCTGTCCTCACCAACAGTAAGAATCAATAAACCTTTTACTGCTTCCACCTCTGAGTATGTCTGCATTTGGGTACAACTCCTACTATCCCGTAACCCCTCATCCTGACCGATACCACCTAGTTACCACACAACCTAACGCAGAGCTGCAAGGAGAGCGAATATTGGACTTACATTTGACCAGAACCACAACTTAAAATGAATGCTAATGTTGCTGGATGTGTAAACAGGCAAATGTTTGCCAACACGTTAGCCATAGCAACTTTTCAAAGCCAAAGTGTCATACATATGTGACTTTTAGCTTGCTGTGAAGTTTTGCCCCCAAGAGGCCCCAAAAACAAAAAAGTCTTAAAGGCAATATTCATAATCCAAAAGTAAACAAAAGGGTAGCTCCCAAAAATCAAAACACAAGGTTGGAACCTGCTTTCTCTTTAAAATTGATTGACAGGTCTAACACGGGGAATTGCACTAGACAACAATTAAACTAAATAAAGTTTTCTGATGCTGTTTAAGGTTTATTAAAAAAAACTATGTGTAAATGTAAAGTTCACAGCAAACCGCTAATGGAAAATAGACCAAATGCAGATTCTGCATCTATAATTCTCTAATTTATTAATGTGAGCTTACCTCAAACAACAAACAAACAACAAAGTTTGATTGAGCCTTTGCTGTAAACACCCTAGGAATGACTTTAAACCCCCCCCCCGGTAAAACTTGGCATTAAAGCTTAAGCAGGAATTTTATTTTTGTTTTACTGGCATTTATCTCACCCCTCCCTATCACTCGCCCTGCACATTTCTCAGGTTTGTCCTCTGACACAGTTTCCATTCGCTTATCTTGATATAAAGTTTTCTTCACAGTTGGTAAAAATAACCCTTCTGTCAAAACCATTGTGTCTATTTATGCCATAGTTAACAGTGCTGCTCTGTTGTCTCACTTGCCCATTCCATTTGGTTTAAATGTTCATTTGCGACTTCCTGGTATTTTTTTTATGCTTTTGTAATCTAAACCCTAGACATTGTTGTCAATAGTCTGTCAAATGGGGCTACGCATGCATGTGTGTGTTTATTGTGTGAGAAAAGGGGTGGATCCTCAGGCTAGGGGAGATACGCTGTCTGCACTTGGACAGGCTCTTCCTCCTGGCTGATTACTACACAGTCATAAGCACCGCAAACGGAAACACAGACAGGCACACATCCACCAAACACACACACACACACACACACTGACGACACACTGCTGACCCTAACACACCCAAGAAAAGGCCCGTCTTGCATAAACACAAAGATTGTTCTTTGTTTTCCTTTTTTTTTTTCCAGCACCCTGTTCCTTACCAACATGTGTTTTATTCCGTCTGTCTGTCAGTAGTGCTATTTCAAGAGGCTTTCCTTCAAAGTGGGTGTTAGTGGCCTAAAGTAACAGCAAACAAACTATAAATACTAAATTCTAAATTACCTAAAAATAAACGGGGTGAGAAGAGGATGTGGAGGAATAGAAACTAATGTCTGGACATTTAGTTTGTGTTTATGCTCAGTGTCACAGCTGTCATCTGCCTTTATAAGTACAGAAACACACACACACACACACACACACACACACACACACACACAGTATACTAAATGATGACCAAATGCTGTACACAAGCTAGTAAATTAGCAGTTGTTTGCTAGCTTATAAAAAGACTAGCTGGTGGATGAATTTACAAAATAATAAAACCGGATTACATTTTGAGTGACTATAGATCGGCTACTAGTGTTCATACTCATTTTGTTTTTGTTAGTTTTGTCATGTGCCTTTTCCTGGTTTCTTTTCTACGCCTTCTTTCCGAGCGCTCACTGTAGATGTTTCCACAGCACCCACTACAGTGTCAGCACAGGGGCGTGTCCATGGAGTGGCCACCCCATGTACCACCCCATTATGCTAAACTATGGCTACATCCATACTACTACGTTTTTGTTTTAAAACGCATAACTTTTGCTACGTTTGCAAGTGAATCGCAAGAATGTCAGTGTGTACTTTCCAATGCTTTCCTGTTATCGTTGTTCCTGGTTTTAAAGTTGTTTTTGTTTTGAAAAGACATGTGCATTCATCATTTCTTTCTTAAGTACTCTTCTTACGTACGTTTGGTATAAATAAAAAGTCCAAAGAGAGATAATGTAGTGAGACACAAAAACCCATCTCACTAGCTGGCTTTTATCAAGCCAACTAATTCGACCCACCTGGACGTACCTGTTCCTTTGTTCCCTTGAAGGTCTGCTGTGTTTCAGTCGGCACGCAAAGTGATTTCGGTCGGTTTTGTTTTTGTTGGAAGTATTTTTGCTTATTTGAACAGAGAACTGCTGTGGGGTTTGATCCCACGTCTCCACATCACTGGTAGGGTCAGGATTCCTGGTTTATGCCTAGGTAGTCTGGGTAAAATCCCTTATGGAAGAGGATCAGGGCCACATGTTAAAAATGTATTTGAGTTCTGACTTTAACTCAAACACATTTTTAACATGTGGCCCTGATCCTCTTCCGTAGGGGTTCAATTCCTGCTGAAGGAAAAGATGGTTGTTCATAATTATGTATTATATAATGTATATGATGTGTGCAGTTGTTGCTATTGTTGTTGGCATTATTGGAGTCAGCAGAGTAGGCAAAGTCACTAGCAATGGGCCTAAAGCCCTTGGTTTTTTGCTGTTTGTGGCCTTCACGTGGGTCACAGAAAGTGCAAAAATTCCAGTGTCCTCTACATGTACTAGTTTTTGTTTTTCCCCTCAGGCTCATGACATCACAATGTCGCCAAAAGCTGTTTTGTAAATACCCAGACATGCACCGATTATGCATCCTGGTGTGATGAGATGATAAACTGAAAGACACGTGGTGGTCAGTTCTCACCACATGACACACCAGTTACTGTATCACACATACATGGGACATCATGACTCCTGAGCACCTTCTGCAAATCCAGTTTGAACCTACTGGAGGCAACCAGGAGCTAAATCAAAGCTCTAATCTAATAAAACTGATTTCTCAGTTTGGTCCTTCATCTGTCCTCAAACCATAAGTGGGATCCTGAGTCACCATGATGATGGAAAACAACAGCACAAACCAGGGATGCTGGAAGTCAGTCAGAGTTGAGGGTGCTGATAGAAACTCAGTCTATATAATGACGCCATACTAAATGCTGGGTGACATTCATGGATTTTGCTTTAACTTGAATGGCTGGGATAATTTATATCTTTTATCAATTGATGTTTTATAATACCAGGTTTCAGGGGGTGCTGCAGCCCCCTCAGCACCCTTACTTCCTGCATCCATGGCACAAACACACATGCTCACACTTCTGCTTGCACACTGTAAAAGCACATGTAGGCAATGAAAATCTTCATAGTTCACCAACTGAATGTGTCACAGTGTGACTTTTTATTCTTCAGAAAAATGACAGCTGGAAATGTAGTAACCACATCCTTTATTTGAACCACTGGTTACATTAAGCGTCTTTACTTCATTCATACAATGGCGGCATCCACTAATATGTGGTTTTCTCTTTAACACATTTAATGCCTTAGTCAGAAAGTCCAAGCATATGTATCTCCCTCCGTAACACCTTTTTTCTCACTCTTTCCCCCTCCTTCTCTTTAAATACTGTCCATGTGGGTGCTCTGTCTGTGTCATGCTGCTGTGCCACCACATTCCTCCCTGACCAGTTCCTGTGCCGTCTCAAAAGAGTACGAACAAGGGAGAAGGAAAGAGAGGAAGGCCGAAATTAGCAGCAATGACCAACGAAAGAGAGACGTCAAGAGAGAGTGACCCAGTGAGATCACTGCTGCTGTGATGCCATGGAAATGCTGGTGGCCTCGATGCAGGCGCTGCATGATAATTAGGTGCTGAAAATGTATAAACATAACGTGTCGTTTATAGATTGTTTGAGCTAATAACAGAGTACAATTTAAGAGGATATGGTCTCACTAGCTCCCCATACAGCAGTGGATCTTCAGTCTAGACTCCATAAACACAAAAAAGCTGAAATAACAAAGTGATTGAAGTGAGGAAGTGTGATTGTTGTGAGGATAAAAGGGGGGGGGTTTCAACCAGCTTTTTGTCTGCGGGCCTCATCCAAGAAATCTTTGTGTGTGTTACTGCAGAACTCTTGACCTTGAAATGAATAAATGGAAAAAATAAGCACTGCCTGGGCATTTGCAGGCAAACATAATACACACAGACATACACACAATGCCACAATGGGGAGCCATCGGCATGGTGGTAACACTTTCCCATAATCCCCTTGGGTATGGGCACAACCGGTGCTGCTATTTCAGTTTTATGTCAGTATTTTTTACACATGCAGTAGAAGTCAAAAACACACTTCCTGGTTGTTTTTGGCATTCTTAGCCTCCAAAAGAAAAGGTGTCTCACCTAAAGAGCTGAGCTTCCCGTTAGAGAGAGTTTGCTTTATGAGCTTTTGCTTTGTTCTTATGGAATCTGTGTAAAATCCTGTGAGGGCCTTACTATATTCTAAAGTATGCTCCTACCTCAGCCAACGCACTACTGGCATGTGAAGCATTACTAAGCAACATTACTACATTGTTATGTTAGGAGACGGCCGGGCACCAGGGCTTTTAAACTTGGATATATTATGCGGTAATGGTAAATGTGTTGTGCATTTACACTCTGAGATAAGATCTTTCAGAGACTGACCAATGGAAAAAAAAAGTTTAATGGAAGCTATTAAGCTTCGTCAGTATAGAACTGATATTGCTATTTGTTTTATGACTTTAGTTTATCGCTTTATTTTGATCGTTTGCGGCTGACATTTAACAGTGTATAAGTGGAGATATGTCTGTCAACAATCCTGTATTTTGCTGACCAAACTTTCTGTAATTCATGTCATCTACTTTAAGTATAATATCAAGTTCACTAGCTACAATTAATATGTGTAGGCTGTTGGATAGGCTACCAAATCTACAGTGAAGGTAAGGTTAGCTCTAAGGATAAGTTAGGTTTAGGGACAAATGAACACAGTAGGTTAGTTAGGTTAATTACAACTCAGGTTTAATTATTGTAGCTCTGGCTGTTAGTTCTATCAGTTATGATAACATTGTACCAAAGTTTATCTAAACCACTTTATTTGAAGATAAAATTGAGATTGAGCGTACCTGTAATGTCACTAATAATCCCTCATTGCACAGAAAAGCCATGAGTGAGCACAACTATGGCAAGTATGGTAGGTCAAAGGTGAATCAGGACTGATGATATGTTTACAACAGACAGTTTGGGTAATAATTTTACCGTTTGCCTTAGTTTTCTATTCCAAACAACTTTAACTAACGTGGGGGTTTGTCTACAACCTGTCTGATTGTCTGAATGTTTGTTTTTCTTGCCCCGTCTGACTTTTCTTTTTATCATTGTCGCCATGTTATGAGATCTCAGCAATTAACTTGGTGAATACAGCATTATCATAAATGATAGAACTGAAAAAATTAATAAAACCCAAGTTGTAATAAACAGTAGTTTTCCTTTAAGTTTGGCTACTGTTGAAAGCCAACAATGGACCACGATAACAAATGGTAGGCTTTATAGGTGGCAGTGATTTGTCCTTTTTGCAAAATGACAGCTCACCTCAATGGCCTACTAACAGCACAGACATGCACTCTGACACATAATGTTTCAGTTCAAATACAGGTTGTGACAGGAAAACATTGGAATGTGATGAATGAGGCGTGGAGGCAAAGAGTGGCAGGGGAACTGTGCTGAATGTAGCCTGGGGCCACCTTCTTCTACCTCTCTACAGATAAGACCTGAGTGGAACATGATTTACACAAGATGGACTGACTCACAGAGATGATACTGTTTTATACATCTGTTGTGTTGTCATCTTTCTCTCTCTTGGTCTCTGGCGCAGTATATTCAGGCCTTCAGGGCCAAGTGCAGTAACCTGAGTAAACATATGAGAAGGCAGCAGCACTCAGGTAACTTCAAAGCTCCTTTTCCAACAAACATATCTCTCTTCTTCTCTCCTGGAATGTTCCACAGAAATGCTTTCAGCAGCTTTCTGCCAGAGGACGCGTTTAATTGCTTTTGTTTGCCATGAAAGAAAATCAGCGGTGAATCCTTTGATCACTGTTAACACACCTCTGTGTGCTCTGACTCTCCAGGGTGGCAAAGGCCAGGTGAAGAGCCTGTTGTGGTCATGTAGGGCTTTATTGAAGTTTGATCTCACACTGAAGCACCTGGCGAATGTAGAGTGAGAAAAATATGGCATAAAGAAGATGTTCACATGCGTTTACTTTGACAATGAGCAGCACACTCATGAATGTCTTTCAAGAGGATGGAATATTTTGGAAGCTTACAGCATTCCTCTACATACGGTACAGAACAATCCATGGATTATCTAAATTGTTTCCATAACATGTGTCTGTCTCAGGCCTTGCAAATTCATGTCAGGTATGTTTGACATTTGCAAAAACCACTTCACAGAAACTTTGTTGGGACACTTGATAAACTTGAACCAGGGTTCCTGGTGCAGGTGACAAACTGCTAGTGACTCACTGTCATTGCATCACATCAGGAGAGGGGTGTGATGCAAGGCAGTGACAATCAAGGAAGTGAAATATCACAATTCAGACAGATATTACATTGGCAAGATACAGAGGCAAGGACACAGCAGGGTCAATAGTATGGCTGAGAAAGTAAGAAAGAGATGCATATGGTCATAAATCTTACATATTTCCACTTTGTTTAATAGAGTCAGTTTAGTATGACAAATGACTCTAAATGCTACAATACCCATAAGCCTCAGTCACTAATTTCTATGGAAAAGATTGTGAATCAGAGCTGAAGCAAATTGAGAATACTTCATTGTTGCCATTGGGATCAAAACACTGCACCAGAGTTACTGCATTCATCTAACATTGGCCCATAATAACTGATTTAATCTGCTAAATCAGGTTTTTTAAAAGACTAATCTATAGCTCCACTCAATGTTAATTTTAGGCGTGGTGATTGGATGTTAGATGACATGCTTAGATGACTTCTCAACTTAAATTTTTTGATATACACAAGCTTGTACCTGTGAGTTTTACCCCCCAAAAAACAGACATTTTGTAATGCAGGTCCTCATCTTTTGTAATGATGATTCAACTGGGAAAGTTTCGTACCCATCCAAACTACCAGTCACCTAACACTGTCTGTGCAGAAAATGAGCCAGACTTTCACTGTGAAACCCTGTTAAATGTAAATTCCTTGCATTTTTGTATCAGTGAGTGGAGGCCAAATGAAAGCAAAAATACTACATAATCTGGTACATGTGTAGCTATAACTCAAAGTTGTGAATGGGGAATATTCATATGGACTACCAAAAAACTGGTCTGGGCTCTAACGGTTGGTAGCTAAGTAGATAAACCCATCTTCACTCCATGCCCTGTCAGTTTACAGTTTAGGGTTGGGTTAAGCTGAGCAGGATGACCCAGTGATTCAGGTAGGTTGAATGGATTCAGACACACCTACTGGAAGCACTGCTGGCCATGTCCGTGTCACCACCAGATTTCAAATTCACAAATTAGGATGGCTGTTGTTTCACAAGTTTTATAGGATATTGAACATCAGCTTCAAAACTAGGTATGGCTCTGGTATGACAAATAATAACAGTCTCTTTTTTTCATGCTATACAGTGGTGTACTATGGTGGCATCAGGTCTCTAAAAAAGGAAAGTGTAACTGCAACTGAGTGAAGCTCAGTGACAGAGATCGATACTGTTAGCTTGTCAGCTTTTTGTTGCTCATGCCATTCCTGTAGCTTATTCCTGAGGCAGTCCTCGGCAAATATTTACAGTTGACCTGCTGCCAACCTGGAAATATACAGAGGGTCATTTACTAGAAAATATAGTGTAATGATTGACCTGACAGAGTGGAACGTGCAAACAGACAAAAAGAGGAAGAAACAGAGGAAATAAAAGTGAAATGGCTGGGTTGTGGTTCTTTTTGTCTTGTTTAGTAATGTATTTGTAAATCACTGCCCTCCCCATGGTCTCATTTCTTGAGAAAAGAAAAGATAAAACCTCTTTTTCATGAGATTTGTTTTTTGTTTAACCCAGCATATTACAAACAGCATATTTCCCCTAGTTCTATCTAGCCATGCAGATTGTTTTGTGTCCAGGTTTTGTTAAACCTTTTTCTTCAAAGATGCTGAAAGTCCACTCATTATACAATAAACCTAGTAACCTCAAACATATCTCAAACACTGACTTACGTAACATTGTCCCGTGCCAGCAGTCTCGGGCACACGCTGGACTTGTGACCTTATAGCATTCTGTTATTGTGATGTTGTGAACCCGAAAGTTCAGTTACAAGCCTTAGAAACCATGACTTACCCCACCTTCAGTTAATGTTTAATAGAACCAGTATCAGTGTTTATGGAGTGTGTGTGTGTGTGTGAAGACATCCTCTGAAGAAAGACATTACTGATACCCCTGTGTCTTACTCACTCATCTCTGACCTGTCTGAAAGGCAGACAGTCATAAATAGTCACTGTCTCTCTCACCCCCCCCCACACACACAAATGCACACACACATGCAACAACGCTAATACACTCCTTGCCTTTTATCCAACTCTCCTATGGTGCCTATGTAACAGGAGCTGGCTGTCCAGCCTTTCTCACAGAATGGAGAATGATAGATCTCCATTCCACAGACTCTCCTGACCTTCACACAATGCTGCTTTTGAAAGACTAAATGTCTCCGCACACAAGCCAGGCAGTTACTGTGTGTGTGTGTGTGTGTGTGTGTGTGTAGTATGAGAGGGGGAATCCCTGAGACAAATAGTGTTTTTTTTACAAGCCCAGCAATTAAATGGTGCATTTTGCCAACATAAGTGTGCTCTCTAGGCTCTGCAGACTCTTTTTTTGGACAATGTGGTTTCTTTTGCTCTTCCACAAGCCAGCATAAAATGGATATATGGAACAGAAGTGTGTTGATTTGGAGAAAAAAGGGAGAGAAAAACCATTTGTCATGAGCGAGACAAGTCTGTCTGCCTGGGATTTCTTGACTGAATGATGCCTCCCATGATGAAAAGCCTGGTTTATTATTCTACCATGGACCACACTCACATCCTGCAGGGAGGGAATATGTCAGCGGTCTCAACTGCGCCTCATGGATTATGTGAAATATGCAGAGGATGTGTGGGAGACATATTCTATTTGACATGAATGATACTGGAAATAAAAACCAATCCAAGCAGACAGATAGTCTGATGACTTAGCTGACACATGGGAGCTGACCACTGTGATGAAGCTGTGATGAAGATCGCCCATTTTTGGGGCGGCTGTGGTACGGAGGGTAGTGTGGTTGTCCATTAACCCCAGGGTTGGTGGTTCAATCTCGGCTCCTCCTGTCCACATGTCGAAGTGTCCTTGGGCAAGACACTGAACCCTAAGCTGCCCCCGGTGGAGGCCAGCATGGCAGCTGTGTCCCCATTGGTGTGTGATTGGGTGAATTAGACTACTGTTAAAGCTTAGATTACTGTACGGCGCTTTGGGAACCGTTTCAACGGTTGAAAAGCGCTATATAAGTAATAGTCCATTTACCATTTTATGGGTCTGACATTTTAGATAATGGGACAACATTTTGGTTCAAACACTGATATCACACAGTGAGTGTTTGTCACGGTGACAGTGTTATTACAAGTCCATACCCATCAGAGTCACTTTTACACGTTTGATCATTTTGAACACCTGCAGCAACTCTCTATATAGACGAGCAGCTCTCTGACCAGACCGGTTTTGACAAGACTCTACAGCCATGCTAGCAGCTCTGTGAGGCTGTTCTGCAGCTGTGCTCCGAGCTAAATACTAACATCAGCATGCTCACAATGACAATGATGTTTTGCAGGTATAATGTTTACCATTGTCACCATCTTAGCTTAGTGTGTTAGTATGCTAACACACCAACTTTTCCTCAGCCAAGTGCAAAAACCTTTTTGTCGTTTTCTTTTCAAATTTCCGGCATTTTCAGACAGTCTTTTATGCACTAATTGAATAAATTGCGCATAAAAACAGGTAGATGGAAACGCACGATAGTCTTAACATGACTAAGAGTCTTAACCCATGTTTGAAGGTCTCTGAGGCTGCGCTTAAGCACAGCGGTCCTTCCATATAAACATGCTAACATGCTCACAATGACAATACTAGCATGTTCACCACATCTGCAAATTAGCACTAAACACAAAGTATCACTGAGGATGGGAATCTCATTCATTAATAATCCATAGTATTTGAGAAATTAAAAGTTTGACCTGATGATAGTGCTAGAGGAAAAGTCAAGTGATCGCCAATTCTATTGTAAGTCATCATGAGGGGAACATGATGTCTGTACAAAATTTTGTGCCAATCCATCCAAAACCACAAATGTCAACCTCAAAGTGGTGCTAGAGGAAAAGTCAGGGGATCGTCAAAGTCATTAAGATTCACCTTCTGGGGACCATGAATGTCTGTTCCAAATTTCATGTCTCAGTCCGCACCAAAGTGGTGGTGCCGTTTAGCCACACTGCTAACGTGGCTTAAAAACTATTAAGGTAAAATCATTAGAAAGTCAGAAAGAGTGACTACATATCTATTATATATAATATCTTTATATCTGCTGCTGTAAAGTTACAATGTTCTTATCAGACCATTTAGTGTGGAGGAAATAAAATGTTCCTGCCT
The DNA here is from genome assembly GCA_002120245.1 of Maccullochella peelii. Lineage (NCBI taxonomy): Eukaryota > Metazoa > Chordata > Actinopteri > Centrarchiformes > Percichthyidae > Maccullochella > Maccullochella peelii. The sequence goes on from LKNJ01000293.1 coordinate 131,251, forward strand.
GGGTAAGGTGTGTGGTGAGGTGTTGACACCAGTGCTCTGCCTGGACATGTATGTGAGCACAACCTGTGAACCTGTCATGGCATCACACTGAGTGATTACCCCACTCACGACTCAGGAATGCAGCACAGGCTTCCCTGTCTTCCAGGAGCCTGTCTCTGGTACTTTTCCAAAGCACAGCTGGAGTAGTTTTTCAGAGCAATACAAGAGGCATAACAACACATTTAACAACAACAATAAACTTTTCATGTAAAAACACTTTTCTTGGTGATAACTACATACACTTTTACTCTTTGCCTCCTATGTTTCACTTCCCATTAGTTTTGTTTCTTGAGCCTCTGACACCACTAACACCACACAAACACACACGTCAGAGATTGCAGCTATCAACACATGCACAATTTATAGCACCTGTGTATCTGAGCCACTGTATGGGTCGTCCCTGTTCGTAGCCCAGAGGTCATAAAACACCGTGGAGCAGCTGTGGCTCAAGTTTATTGCCAAGACAATCTTGGCTTTTTATGTTAGATTCACAATTTTTACCCCAGTGCATCTAAAGAAATACACAACATGCAGTGCAGTTTAGCAAACAACTGCTTGAGAAAATTGCACACACAGTAGGTGTTGTAAGCGGGTGCACTGAATAAAAAGGTGACGGTGGGGGAACATAGTATATAGTATATTTGGTGTGCATAGCCAGCATTCCCCCCATCCTTACTCTGTATTTAGCAACCGAACCCCCCCTCCATGACAAGGATCTACAGACCATCATGACCTCACCATCCAGGAGGCTCGTGCATTCACATGGTCAGGGGACAGCGGGTAGCAGGGGTGTTCATTTACATGATGTCATTAAACTGGACACATACACACACCCTTATCACAGCCCAGACTTGACCCCAGCATTACCATGAACCCCACGCACTGTGTTCAAAGTGTGTTTTTCCCTAGAAGTACAGTGTCTATGCAGCAGGGAAAGGGAGAAAAGGCGCTTTTCTGGCTTTCACGATCCAAGCATTCGGCATGCAGTGAAACCTTTTTTCAGCACCCATCAGTATAAAAACTTTTCTTGGGGTCATAGTTAATCAGTAGGTGGATGGCAGTGTGTATATGGTTGTGTGTTATTAATACCCCAGAGGCAGTCAGTTGGGGGGATTTGAGAGGCTTCTTGGGTTTCAGTGTTTCTGAGCTCACAGACAAATGTCCCTACATGGCGGGTTTATTCTCCACTCCAATGTGCTAACGACTTGGCCCCACGCTGAAAATGCCAACCCATCAGACCCCATGCTGCAGGGATTTGGTGCAACATATACGATCTGCTGCCTGAGCCAGCACACATGCACGTCCGCACATCAGAACAGGAGTTGGATGCAAACTGGCCGCTGGATACGAAGCAAACTTGTGACTGGAGGGTCACAGGTTTGCTTTGAATGTGATTCAAATCCCCTGAGAGCCTGGGAAATGATGATGACAACCACTGTCATCTACCTCAACATTGGTTATTGCGGTAAACAAGATACTTAAGCCCCAACTGCCCCGCTGGGACTGTTCAGTGGTCAGCAGCAGAAGACTGTGGTTGTACTGGGCAGCTCCCAGAGATGAACTTAAACAAAGAGTGTATGCATAGTCAGCTTTCCTTGACTAAATAAAGGCAAAACAACCGCACGAATGATAGAAATATATGCACAAAAACTACAGTTGACTTTTGTATTTGAATATCTACCTTTCTCTGTCTTGTAGTTATTTTGTTGTTATTCATGTTTATTACCTGGCATTTTTCTTATTTAACTGTTGTTCTGTACTCTTCACTGTAATGTATAATAATAATAATGTAAAAACAGCTATGGCGTTGTATGTATACAAAAATATATTTATATATAGGATTCATCATGCACCCTTGGAATTTCTTCACATAGTTACACTCATGTTTTGGGTCAAACACATAATGCAGGAAAGCCAGTCTCAGTACCCCTCTGTCTTGAGCAGTGACATAGCATGTCTGTCTGGCTGTCAGTCATTCTTTGACCTTGTGCCTGTCCGTCTGTCTGCCTGTCTGTCTGTCTGTCTGTCTGCTTTAACACTATCTGTCATTGCAGGCTGTGTGCCTGTGTGTCTGGCCATCTATTTGCAGTATCAGACAGTCTATCCCATTTGTATTTGACAGTTGATGTGTTATTTTGTCTGTGCGTCTGAGTGATGTCATTCAGGTGCAGTGTGCCAGGGCAGAAAGCCCAGGTGTCACCATCAGCTTTTTTTGTCTCCTGCCTTTTCTTCTGTCATTGGACACCTTTGAGTCTGGGGGATGCATGCACATGTGCATGTTAAAAAACATGTAATATGAGCATGTGCACTTGTGCACATTAGATGGTATGATGTAAGGATGCAGATGTTTAATGCTGCGCTGTAGGTCCAGTATACAGCGTGACCTGTGGCACTGTTGTGGTCAAATTGTGAGGTGTTTTAAATAGGCAAGCCCTGGGATTGGACTGTGGTGATGGATGGGCCACACTTTCCCTTCCTTGCTCTCTGCCTGTCTGTGCTTTTGCGCTGCGATGATGGATGCCCAGCCCTCTGTAAATATAGCCCTGCCCCAGCTAGTTAGCATGGTTGGCATGATCCAGGCCGGTGGTCACAAGCTAAATATATACCCAAAATAAATGCTTCCAGATTCAATTCTCAACTGTTGTTTAGACAGGCTGTAGCATATATCTCACATAGAAAAAGAGTTAGAAAACCATTTTGTAATGAAGCAAAGACCATGGTGTAAACTTTGCAGAATCAAAAAGCTTAGAAACCATAGAGTGATACATTTTTTAGAGACCAGTGGAGGAAAACACTGTGGTTCTGCAACTGTCTACAGAAGCTTTGCCCAGTGCTGTGGTGACTGTGGCGGCGAGTCACTGCTGTGGTAACAAGTCATTGCCATGGTTTCCATCCAAACTCTGATTCTGTGTTGAAAAGCACTGATACTGTGGAATGGATGCTGTGGGTGGAGAAATGGAGACAGCCAGCCAGCGGTGACTGCAGTAAGTGACGCAAGTAGAGAGGTTATGATGTTAGTGTGGCACTCAAGAGTTCATTCAGGTGTGATTGTACTAAACAGCAATGAACAACCACACCTGCTCCATGCAGTCAATACAGACAGAGGAACAATGGCACTTCCCACAGGTGACCTGTCAACACAGATGCTTTATCAGATCAAACCAGCATCAATGTACACATTCACAAGCCCGGGACACTGTGCCACCATCAAATCTGTGAGCTCTTGTCTGAAAATAGGCCACAGAGGTATTCAAAGGGGGAAAATAATTTTGATCTGGCAGAATAGGACAACAGACTCTTTGAAATCGGTTCAGAAGAAGCTTATCAGGGTGCTGCCACCGTGACCGCACTGGTAGGATGGAATCTGGCTGTGTGAGAGTTTCCATTCTCTCCACAACAATAGAAGGCCTTCTCCGCCTGCTTTCACCCTGCTGACTCGCAGGGCTCCATGTCTTCGGTTTTTCCCCTCCGCTGCTGTTTTGACTTATATCTTACGTCATCACCTATGAAGAGTATAGATTTTACAACATTTTACAAAAGTCATATGAGGTTTTCCTAAACATTAATTGTAGAGAAATTCTCTAAATCGATGTATCTGTGAATACAAGTTTCATGCACAAAATGAAATTGAAATTGGCATCTTAAAGGTGCCCTGTGGAGCTTTCTTGTAAACAAACAAAAGTTATGTTTACATTCACTGATTCTAACCAAAAAGCATTGTATGTATCCTTGAGGTCTAACAAACATGCTATGAAACAATGCATAGAACATTTACAAAGCCGGTTTTTAAAAATATTTTAAATCCTAGATTGTTTACATCCAGCTAGTAGTCTTCTCCTACACTTCCTTTCTTGGCATATTGCTACACCTCTTGTTCTTGTGTGTGCTACCGCTGCCAAGTGGAATAGCATGAAACAAGCGTCAGGAATGTGTATCGTGTCCTGCAAGCTCCTGCATGTGCATCGTCGTAGGTGTTAATGACACAAACAAAACGGGGGCCCACTCATAAAGACATTGCTCCACAGCGCTACGAGTGGTCAAAAACTCCACAGGTTATCTTTAAGTATTCGTAAAATTTTCTGCAAACTACTAAATACAAACTACTGTCACCAAACTTTTTGGTGTGCCGTTGATGGTTACTGGAGTGTAATGAGGGACAGGCAGCAGGAGGAGTTCGTCACATCTTCAATAAAGATGAACACAAAGTTTTCATGGTGACAACGGTGCAACGAATCTGGTGACAGCTCAAAACAACAACAAAAAAACCTAATTCAAGATTAGGGCATGCTATCCATTTAATGCATAGAGTCATTAATTCACCATGCGCATGTCTGGTATGCAGGAGGAACTCCTTGCAAAGTGCTGAAAAATACAAACTCCACAAATACTGTGTTGGGAACTGAACTTAGACAACACAGACCTTTTTCACAGCAGACATTTTGACTTTATAGTAGGAAAAGCACAGTAAGCAATGACAGAGAGTAAGTATGCACAATACCAGGACCCTGAGCTTCTAAATGGAATTCAGTCATCATTCATTTCATTATCTGTGCTCTTCCTACTGTGACATGTCAAATGTCTTCTGTAAGAAGGGCCTATTGTTTGTCACAGAGTCATCATGCTGTGTTTTGTCCTACACTGAGTACCTACCAACCTGAAGAACATTTCCCCAAACATACCTCAACTTCTGATGTTATTTATTTTTCCTTGGTTGGTACTGGAGGTACTGTCATATAAAAAAAAATGCTAAGCCTTAGCAATGCCGCTTAGTGCTGAAGGGAAAATATGACAGAGAGCCCATTAATCTGTTATCACACTGTACCTCCACCCACCAGCACAATAACAAACTTGACATAAGGCTAACTTCAAACCCTGATATGAGTCTATTTTATGGTTTCTGGAGAAAGTCACTGTTAATCTCAAATGTGAAAATATGAGTGACTTCTGGAGAATAAAAACATGAAAATAATGTTTTTGGCTTAGCCTACTTAACACCGATATTGTGTTGCATGCTGCCTGAAAAAACATCACCCTGGCTCTGGGATGGAAACACTTGGAAAATCACACATACTATAACACCTATCTGATACTTACCATAAACAATCCGGGGACAAATACCTGCATGACAAATTATGCAGTCAACAAAACCATTAAATTGAGTTTCCTGCACGTATTGTTTGTTTGCCACAGTTCCTGCTTGTCTTGTCTTGTCTTGTTAAGGCCGTGGATACTCTGATCACTGGGATCAGACCGGTTCTTAGATCCAATCTAAAGGGATCACTCCTGCAATTTTTGTGCAGTAGTCACTTTAAATTGGAATGTAGGGATTCGTGTCAGCATGAAGTGGAAGATAATGGCATTACACATATTAACACAAGTGCAATTTGTATCACTAATATTTGCAAAAAGTAAATCTATGTAACTTACTGAATTATTGCGAGCGCTCATTACAGATTTAAAAATATTTTTTAAATCTAATGTCTACTTCCTTAAACCTGCTGTATTCAATATGTTTATATTAACAATTGATCAAATGACTATGTGTATGTGAAAGGGTTTGCTTGAAGCCACTGAGAATTATCACCCAACTCTGCAGTTCCCCTCAGCTGTACAGATCGTTTTACTGTCTTTCAGCTTATTGTTTTGGTTTTTACAGCCGCAACTTTTCTGATTTCGTTCAGTCTCACGACTCTCATCGCTGCTCTAATCATTTCCAGCCACAGCAGGCAGCTGTTGTCAGCAAAAAATCTCTGATAAACCCACTGTACACTACCTGCTCTGCATTAATGGCAGACAGACAAAGTTAGCGACCAGCTGGTGAACATAGTGGAGCATTTAGCTGCTAAAAAGCCAGTTATTTTTCTCAGGAGTTTGTGGAGACAAAAACAGAGCTAAAAGGCGGGTGTCTATTGTACTTACATTGGTCAGGTGGACACAAACACAACTCTAAATGAATGCTAATGTTGCTCCGTGTTTGCTGGAAGTTAATACTGTAAGTAACTATTTGCTAACAAGTTTGCAAAATCAAAATGTGATATGTCATTGTTATGTTTACAGCTTGGATCCATTCTCCAAGTGGCCAAAAATCAATCAGTACTTTTTTTATGTCTGTGACAAGGTGATTTTGATTATTTTATGCCTGTGTTACAGTTCTTAGTTCTACAGTTGCATCATCATTTGCTGGGAAGGAAACTAATTGCAGGAGCATGACAGCACTCTCAGTAAGATCATAAAGAAAGCAGGCTTGACTACTGAGTGTATCTTTAACTTAGTAGTTTGGATTCATAGATGTTTCAGAAATGGATTCATTCTTCCCAAAGATGTCTCCAAAGAGGCTCCACAGATGCATTATTCCCATTATTCTAGTATCAGTGGGATCTGTGGGATCATGATTATAAATCAGCTCCTGACTTCATGTATGTGCTGGTTGAATTTACCTGTTTATATTTGGAACTGCGACATTCCACAAAATGGGATTCATGATGAACTGCTACTTGTTAACTTTGACCCACTTGAATATTAAACAGTACAAAGTAAAAGCATGACGTCCACCTCTCTGCCTTTTCTCGTCTGGTAATTTGTCACTTTCTTTTCCTGCACCAATCTCTCTGTCAGCTGTTTGGCACCGCCCCTGGTATTGACCCGTGGTGATGCTGCATAGTTGCCTGTATATTGATGTGCTGCAGGATCCTCTAAAGCATATCATGGATTTTCTTGACCATGTGTGAGATTGCACACACTCTACTTGATGCTAAAGCCAGTGATAGAGAAGTGAGAGGAGGGAAATATTACTGTTTCCTCAGAAAACGGGGAAAGTGATGCATTGATGTTATTAGCTTCTGCTCTAATGTCTATAGTTGTATTATTAAACGCCTGATGTCTACAGCCTGTGAGGCTAGGGCCACCCTTGTATGACTCATTACTTTTACCTCATGCTCAAGGAATCCACTGACCCATACACACCACCCCATAACGGACCTGACCACTGAACGAGACCAAAGGCTGATTCCCAGGAGATTGCCTCATGTTAATATCTGCCAGATCTCTCTGCAGTTGGCTGCAGCCCATGTGGGCCAACATCGCTGTTCAACTCAACATGTGGAGCTTTGAGATGCGGTGTAGTGAATAGCTGACATGGCATGGTATCAATAAGAATTTAGACATGTCATCAGCTCTGAGTGATTCAGGATGGAGGCAGCAAAGAGCTTCTTCCTGTCAATAACTCATCTCTCTCTCTCTGTCTCTCTCTCTCCCTCTCTCTCACCAGCCACTTACACACACATGCACTCAGTCTCTCTCTCTCTTCTCATTCCTTCCATTCCTCATCGATCTGCTGTCCAGGTCCTGGAAGGAAGAGGAAGAGGAGGAGGACGGGTAAAGTGATCAGGCTATGACATCATTTTTTTTTGGCTACCTCATCCTCAACACTGGATAATGCGAGTGTGTTATGTGTAGTGTGTGTGTGTGTGTGTGTGTGTGTGTGTGTGTGTGAGCCCCAGTCTTGGAGAGGAGGATAGACTCATACTATAAGTAACAATTTCCTCCCTAGACATGAGGGGGTCCTGGGACACTAAAGGGACTAGACTAGTCTAGACTAATGATTTCCACTATAAATGAAAACATCTCCTTTCAGAGCCCTTTTCAGTCAGTTATAATGTAGATGTTGTAGCTGATATAACAGTAATCTCAGCCTAGAGATTCTCTGTGTGATTAAGCACTTGGCCAAAATCAATAATTAGAAACAAATGTTGTAGTTACTGTACTGGTGAGTCATGTAAAGCTTGATAATTTCTGGCTGATGAAAATTATTACAGGAGTTTGGGCTGAAGCAATCACAGGAGATGACGTGAAATCTGCACAGTCAGACAGGTAGACACACCACCTGGTGGAGATAGAGGTCTGTATGACACACAAGGGCGCACACGCAACAGGAGGACTTGCAACACGGAGTCTTTATTATGCTCTGTGGTTGCTAGGCAACAAGGTGAATGCTGGAAGGCATGGTTTCAGGTGTTCACCGGGCGTCTCAAATAACCCTCCTTCCTCTTATCTCTGCTCTTCTTGCTTCACTCACCGGCTGTCACAATCAGCACATGCGCACACACGCTCACACTGCCCGTAACCCCGCCCACTTCCTCCTGGAAGAAAGCCTTTTATGGGCATTACCCTACAGGTGCGGCAACCCTTGAAACAGGAGTGAAATTTGTTTGTTCTCTTTTTTAAACAGCATTTCTCAGAGAGTCTTCTCCCTTTTTTTGGCCTGTCATAATCAATAAAACCAAAATTTGTCTTATGGCAGTATCAGGAAATAAAGGCTCCCAATATAGAACTGAAGGAAAACTGGTGTTGCTGGTAGACATCAAATAAGGAGAGGAAAGCCGTACACTCTAATGTAATATTTTTAAAATTTTAAATGTTTTGGATCAACATTTTCTCACATCTTAGCTTCTTCAGGATAAAAGTCAGCAATCATTTGGTTTCATAGGAGGTATACAGTATAGTGTCTGGTTCCCAACCTGCAGGTTGGTACCCCTCCAGTGGGTTGCAAGATAAATCTGAAGGGTCGCAAGATCCTTAATGGCTTAGGAAAGAAGACTAGATTACATAATTCTTTCTGACTTTTCTTTAATCTTGTTTTTTCATGTTAAATGCTGGATAGTTTTCTTTTATGGTCGCATATTTCATCATTTGAGATGCCTAGAGGGGAAAATTGCTTTTATTAGGTGGAACTGCTCACAACTCATAGACTCATATAACCTGTGACACAAGTAGACACTGTCCCATTTTGATCAGTTACAAACCAAGAATATACAGGATAGGTGTTTCAAATCAGGTGGTTCTTAAAATGTGGACTTATAACTGTTGGTGGCCTTTCTGAGCTAAGACAATAAAAGTTTTCAGCCAGACAGAGGTTACTAATATCTGCGTCTGACAGGGATCAGACATCCACCTCATGATCTGTTTTCCTCCCTTTGATTGATACATCACACACAGAGAGTCATGGACAGACTGAACGCTTCTTTATTTCACTCTGAGTCTGCAACACAGTCATCATTAGTTTCCCTTTTATAAACTATTGACATCTATTCTCTGACCGCACAAGCAGTGGGCACTCACTGGAAAATGTCAGGAAGCACATTGCACATTTTATTCCAAACAACTTACTTATCATCACTTAAAACTCTGCCTGTTATCTAGCTGCCCGGCCCATGCCAACCCACTCTTTTCTCCATTCTTGATACCAGAAAAACAATGTAGAGAGGACTTTTCCATTGACCAATCAGCCCCCCAGTGGGTCCACATCAAACGTGGCTCACCCACTCACACCTGGGTGTGGCATGGATGATGGGACTCCTACAATGTGTGTGTGTGTGTGTGTGTCCTTACATTGTGGGGTAGAAAAGTGGTCAGAGAACCATAACAATAACAGATGCACTGGTAAGAGCCCAGAGCCCTCCTAATGATGTCATGGTGTCTGTTTTGTGTGTATGTACGATTGGAATTCAACATAGTCACACACGATGGGGAGGATGTGTCTGGAAAATGTTGATTAATGCTAAATGATTATTAGGAAGAAGCTACATTATTATAGTCATTTAACATTTTGCTAATTTAAAGCAAAAACACTTATTTATAGTTATTTATAACTTAGTTATAGCACGAGCAAGTTAAAGCAATTCTATCATCACTGTCCTGAGGGTCCCAGGAGACTGTTTCCAGACTTTGGTTCTTTGACTGTAGTCTCACATGGTTTTGAATTTGTGCGACATTTTGGCACACTGTCTGGACAATAAAGCCACACTGTGCTGAGATCCGTTTCAAGAAGCAGGTTTGCTGGATTTTTGCTGGAAACATTGAAGAACAGGTCTTTTTACATCAGATTTGAGCAGGTTCTGGGTTTAACTCAGAAATGTAAGATAACTCCATAGGGCTGCTACTTGGAACAGGCCCAAGGTGTGTGGAAGTGTGTGTGTTTGTCTGGAAGTGATTTTGTATTAGGTGTGCCAGGAGGTTTATACAGATTAGTGTGTGTTCCTAAGGTGTGTCTGTAATCGTTATCCAGGTTGTGACAATACAGGATCATGGTAATAAACCTAAATAGCTAAACATTGCATTCCATTGACCATTTCAGAGGACGACGGATTGGGCCCCAGGTTTATTGTATGTGAACTATTAATAAACATTGGGTCATTTTGTGAACCTGCGTACTATCACTGCTGTTTTGTTGTTACTTGCTGTTGCTGTGCAATGATTACTTTTTAACTGCTAAACTTGGCAGCCACCTTTCTTCTCACTTATATGACTTGTCATAATGGCACAGGTTCACAGTCTCCTTAGTAGCACATTGGCTGTTGTAGGGATTAAGCCAGTCTCTTTCTAATCAGTAGGACATCACAGCATCTTTCTTCTAATTCAGTAGGCATTCCTAACAATACAAAAGGGTTTTGGATGTAGGAGTTTGTTTTAAGAGTGCTGTTGGAGTAGGGTTCCAGTGCTGAAAATGACCCACATACAGAGACTGCGCATTTTGCCAGGTGCTGTCAGTGTTATTACTGTATATCCCCTCCAGATGTGAATGAACATGCTCTTGTGTTCCTGTGGGAACCCAAGAACGTGAGTCTTTGGAGCTGAGTTGCTTCTTTCAGATGAAACAGTGTTTTGTTCAATCAGGCACGTGCACACACACACAGCCACACAACCACACACATATACATGAAAGCCCCTCACAGCTACTGGTCAGACCTCTCATTAATTTTACTGCCATTCACATGAAAGAAAGGGGCACCAATTTTGTCCCTCTGGACTAACAAATTAGGCTCTGGTTTCACTTAACAGGGCCAGGTTTTGATTAGGAAATCATGAAACTATTTTACTGTGACTGGGTCTTCTCACGAAAGGTTAGTAGATTTAGACATACCTTCAGGAGGGGCTTCCTGTGCTGCTCTAGTGGTCTGTGGCACCCTCCAGTGGTCATGGTAGTGACACAATGTGCTGCTACATATTCACAGTAGCCTATAGGAGACACCTCTTTGTAATGAATATTAATGCTTTCTCAGTCTTACAAAAGTCATGGCAAGTTAAAAACTTTTTGTCAACAACTTCCATGTCATGTGACCTAGTGACTCCAAATCAATACAAAAACCACTGATTGATAAATTAGTATTATAAATTAATGTTCATTTTTGCTGTTGCACACTTACTGTTATAGTGCCCTCTAAAGGCAAAGGGAGAAAGAGCTGAGGGGTGCAGCTGAATAAAGTGCTTCTTTGCAAAGCTGGTTTCAAAGCAAAGGCTGGCCAACATTTGATATATTATAGTGGAAATCTCTAGCAATAACTTCCTCTTACACACTTTATCACCAAAGTCTGTGTATATTTTGTTGCAACTGGAAGTCAGAATGTTTAATGGGTTGTTAAAACTAATATTGGTTTAATAAATCCCACATTGTAGCCTTTTCTGTAATGTAATGTACTTTGTATAAATTTGGTGCATTAATATAGTGTGCCAGGATGAGGAGTCGATACAGTGTCGGTGAACATGCCCCATATGACATTTGCCTGTAAAGAGTCATTTAAACTTAAGCCTTTATACTCACTCCTTAACTGTATTGTGCATTCTAGACAGATCTCTCACTGCTTGGTTTAACATTTGACAAACCACTGACTTTATAATATTTGATGATACATTAAAATATTTTCCTGAAAGCAATGCATTAGAAGAAGAAGAATGAAGTTACTTATTATAATAACATTCCATATGAAGGTCTTGCAAGACTATATTAGCACAAATGTTACATGATCGTAAAGTTGCAGTATTTCTACACGTTACTTACATGATCTGGCTGGTAAATAAATGCTGAGATAGTGAACTATTGAAAGAATCTATAGAAAAATAGATGAAGGCATGAAAAAAGAGGGATGCATATGTGGCATATTTTATTGGCATTGTTGTTGCAGGCATCATGTGCACAAAGCCACTCATCCAATATTAGAGAAAAACAATAATAAAATAAATATGAGGTTATTTTAAAACAGTATTTTCAAGTTTTTTGGAGATATTTGAAGTTAATGTACACACATCAGTAAATTAGTAAACCTATTGATTTATAATGCCTGTGCATTACTGGTGAACAGTATGATGTTCTTACCCTGTATCAAAATTGACAAACATTTTAATAGATAATTTTAGATTTCAGTAATAATCTTAAGAACACCTTGTAAAAAAGGCTTCCTCTCTTATTCAAAACTATTAACTCAATAATCATATATCTTGTTCTATCAAAGCAGCCTAGCACAGAACAAGCAGCAGCAAATAAACAACAACCAAAGAATTGCTGTCTTCAGTTGCAATGTGAAAACTCAAATAACATTACAGGCTAACATTAGACACCCCCTTTATACACTGTGTATTTAAAACCCAACAGGCTCCAGGAAGGCGGCCTCTATCCTCTATTTTAGGATCTTTTCCCCCCTGTTGGGGGTAGGTTGGAGGGATGTTTGTGGTAATAGTCTGGTGGGGTGGGATTGGGGCTCGCATTCATCCCTGTAGGGACATAATACATACTCTCCAGGTAGCTCTGGTCCAGTTGTGGATGGTTCTGGGGCTCTGGCTTGGACCCCTGACCAGAGGGATTCTTGTAGCTGACCCCAGGACCGCTTGGGTGCATTGTTGCTGCGGCAGAGGCCTCAGGATATCGGGGTGGCTGGGGCTGAGCCTGGGCATGGGCTGGAGGAGGAGGAGCTGCATAGGGCATGTACTGCGGAGCAGGGGCATACATGTTGGGGTTGTGGAGAGATGGGTAGGGGGCTGCTGAAGGAGGAAACAGGCCTGAATGTGACATTGCTTGCTGTGGGATAAGCACTTCCACATATTGGCCAGTCTCTGGGTCAAACAACATTTTCCTCAGTGGCTGTACAGGCACCTCGATATAAAAATACTTCCCTGTCTCAGGATCCATGAGCACTCTGCGAGGTGTCTGTCCATAGCTACTCTCTGAGTACAAACTGGAGCTGTCACCCCCATATTCAGAGGCATAGGAAGGCCCCAGGCTTTGAGGGCCACACAGGTACTGGGGATCCATAGGAGGGAGGCCAGGGGAGTGGCTGTGGCCAGGATTGCTGTAAGGTGCCCCAGCCATGCCTGATGGCTGTTGCTGGGGGGATCTGTGGACAGTGGGTCGTCGAGGGTCAATATGCTGAGGTGGCTGCAACGGGTGATCAGCAGGGCAGGCCTGCATGAGTGAGGGGTGGGGAGGGCAGAGAGGAGGCTGGTGGAGAGGCTGGTACATGGCCAGTGGCTGGCTTGGACCAAGAGGACTAGATTTGGGAGAGCCAGGTTGGTAGCTCATTGGCTGAGGGTCAGGTCTGCACTGGTGGGTACGAAGAGAGGGCTGAGCCACTGGGTAAGGTAGTGCCTGTCCTGGAGAGGAGGGGGCAGGGGGGGTGAGGTTATGGGGGCTGCGATGATGGTGAGGAAGGGTGAGACCAGGGTGGGAAGGGTAGCCAGCTGTGCAGGAGCAGGCAGAAGGGCGGGAGGAGGGTTGATAGCGATTTGACCTCCTGGAGGTCAGATCTGGGAGCATGAGGGGACTAAAGCTCTCTCTCTCATCGTAGCTTGGAGGGTCATCTGAGGCATAAAAACGCAGGTCATCTGTTCTTTGGGAGCGCTCGCTGGAGAGTGATCTGTAGCATGGCTGGTGTGTGTATCCTGGCACTTGTGTTGTGGAAACAGCTGCGGGTGGTTTTGAAGTTACTGGCATAGCTTGTTCATGAGGATATGCCATCCTGGGGTACTGTGGTTGGCTGTCTGGATCCATAACAGCTGGCTGGCTTGGCTGGTTGGCTCCAGCTGAGGCAGGTCCTTGGTTTGCTTTTGGGTCAGAAACTGGACCTGGAGCTGAGGTTAAACCTGGGCCAGTGGCTGATGTTGGAGCTGTAGCTAAGGTTGTGGATCTTTGTGTATAACTAGAGATCTGAGGCAAGGCCCCTGGCTTTTGCTGCTGACCTCTGTCATTAGACGCCTCTGTCTCTGATGGTGCTGATGACTGGTTTGAGAGATTAGAGATGGTGGTTGCTGTTGTTTTGCATGGTGGAGGTTTGAGGCTGGATACTGCAGACACAGCTAGTTTTCTTGTATAGTTTGATGTTGATGTGGACTCATTGGAGATCTTTCTATAGATTGTCGGTGAGGACACTACAATTGTTTGAGACCTCTCCTCACCTTGTGGTTTTACAGTCGATGTTGTTGCTGATGGTCTTTGTGTTTCATTTGGCATTGCTCCTATGTCTGCAGGTTTGAATTTGCAGCTTGGTTTTGGAGGCACAGCTGGCTTTTGAGAATTTTTAGCTATAGATTTAACTTCAATGGTTTGAGGCCTGTTGTTTCCTGTAGAGTTTGTTGGTATCTCTTGTTTCTGTGTTTCCTTAGACAGTGACTTAACCTCAATTGGCTGTGGTCTGAATCTCCTTATTGCAGGAGACCTTGGGGGGAAAGATGGATCTAGTCTTTTCACTGCTTCAAAATCTCCTTGTTCCTTCTGCTTGGTGGGAGGTGGTGTTTGCTCCAGCGTATTCCTTTGTGGAGAGGCACTTTTTTGCTTTGCTGTGTCATTTATGGTAGGCTTAATGCTAACTCCCCCATCTTCTCTGGTCTTTGTAAGGGTGTCCGTGTTGTCAGACACTGCTGAGGGGCCAGATGTGGTGGATGAAGAGGAGAATGTCCTCTCTCTATGAGACTCGAGCCGACCTCCATCTGAAGGAGTGGTGGTCTGAAGGGGGATCTCCAGGCAGTTCACATGCTTACGAGGAACCCCTTTACCTACAGCTGCATTCTGGTTGTCACCCACCACTGCTCCAATGTCAGCTTGGTAGCCTTTCTCCTTTAATAACATGGAAACTGAGTGGCCACTGCTACCTGGGGTACTGCCAGGGGTAGTGGGCCCAGGTGAAGGTGAAGCAGCTGGGGCTTGGAGTGGGGTGGGAATCTCTTCCTGGGATGAAAATGCACATGTCTTGGTCTTGCTGGATCCATCCCTTATTAACACTACAGCAGTGGACACCTCTCTTTCCTTACTGGGCAGTTTGGGGAGGCTTCCGAGCATGGGAGGCTTTCTGTCTGTTCTAACCACCACAAGTTTGTCCTCATTGTCTGGCAGTTGATGCATTTCTGTCTTAGTCTCTTTTGGTGTGTCTCCTATTGTGTAATTATGTGTGTTTGCATTTGAGGACTCGGTGACAAGCTTTGGAGAAGCCTGGGGTTTGTCACCTGGGCTCTCTGAGTCTTTCTTGCTGCACGACATTTTACTTGTGTCTTCTTTCCAGCAAACAGCCTTGTATTCTATTCGCATTGGCTG
This sequence comes from Maccullochella peelii, assembly GCA_002120245.1. Classification (NCBI taxonomy): domain Eukaryota; kingdom Metazoa; phylum Chordata; class Actinopteri; order Centrarchiformes; family Percichthyidae; genus Maccullochella; species Maccullochella peelii. The sequence continues at coordinate 146,642 of LKNJ01000293.1, forward strand.
TGGACGAAGCAGAGGATTTCCTTTGCTCTGAAGAGGTGGAGATAAGGTTAGCAGTTTTGAGTCTTTTACCTCCTCTTTCTTCTCCACACTGAACTCCTCTTCCCTCCTCTCCTCCCTCCTTATTTCTTGCCTTACCTCCCTCTCCTGCCCTGCTATGACCTCTTCCCTCCGTTCCTCTTTTATTTCTTCCCTCCTTTCCTCATTATAATTGTCCATCTTTTCTTCATTCACATTTGATGGCACTACAGCACTAGTTGCCTTGAAGGACAGATTATATGTATTTTTTACAAGGCGCCTCACATCTCTAACTTTGTGAATGGGGACCTTAATTTCATTATTTCCATTTCCTTCTTCTTCCTCTGTTTTCTCATCTACACTTGTCTCTGCCCTTTTCTCATTTTCTCTGAAATACATATCTGGTGAAGAAGCCTCAAGTTTGTTTTCTGCCTCAGGTGTGAGACAGACATTTAGGGAGGCTTTATTTTTCTCCATGGCTTTGAGTGTAATCTCCTGTGTTTTTGATGTGTAGGCACCCTTGTCACCCTGTTGCAGTTGCTTATAGTCCTCTGTGTTTTCACATTCCTGGTCTCTATTTGTCATCCTGGCCTGTGTGCTGCTGGCTCCAGTGGCAGAAGTAGCTCCTGTGTTCCCGGCAGTGACATTTGCTGAGTCACCCCCCTCCCTTTCGTCCCATGCTTTACTGTCATCTGCTCGTTGTACTCCAGTTCTTAACTGGTTACTATCAAATGGCACTTTCAATTCTGATCTAATTTCAGATCTTAATGAAGATGCATTCCTGCTTTGAGAATCAGCCTCTTCACTCTCAGTCTGTGAAAAGTTAACACTTCTGCTGCTGCTGGATGAACTTGGCCTGTTACTGGATCTCACTCCAAAGCTTTTTGGTGATTTGGCTTCATCCTTTGTGCTTGGTTCTTCTCTCGCAGGAAGACATTCAGATGAAAGACTATAATCTGACTGAAGACTGGATCTCAGATTATGTTCGTCAGGTTTTGGGGACTCTTTAAATGTAGCCACTGCACTCTCTGTTGGTGGGCTGTTTTCCTCAAAAGTGGGGCTCACTTCATCAGGTTGTTTATCAACACTTTGCATCTTCTTGGACAACACACTCTTAATGAGACAAGTGGCCATCTTGGTTTTGGTGCATATTTCATCCAGAGAAGCAGATTTCTGAAGTTTGGATTTCCTTTCATGTTGTTGATTGGGCTCAGGGCTGCGTTCAGAGGGGTAGCATTCTTGCATTGTTGCTGGTGTACTGTGTTGTCTCACGAATGTCTCTCTGGAGTGACTCTCTAGAGACGGGCTTTCCACCATCACTGGTACCCCAGGACTACTATTTTCACTGCTCTCATCCTGTTTCCCTTCAGCATTATTCTTTTTCTTCAGCTGGATCTGTCTCTTTGGCACTCCTCTTCTCATCTTCCTGGAGTCCGCTCTTTCCACAGCCACATCTATGCACTCAAAGCTGCCCATCTCATAGCGCCTTGATGGATCTAGGCCATCTGAGTAGTATGCAGATGGTTGCTGGAAGGAGAGTTCATCACTGTCCATCTTTGGAGCAGAACCCCTGAAGTCTGCGTAGGCCAGCCAGGCAGCACTGACCCCAGCTGGGCTCTCCTGGGTAGACGGTTGAGAAATGTTGGTAGATGAACGGTGGCTGGAGTTGTACATATCAAGGTAATCTACCTCAGGGCTTGACAGGCTGTGGAAAGCCAAGTCTGTAAACCACTTCACCTCATTGTCTGCCTCATCAAGCTCACTTCCCATGCTGGAGCTGGAACTCCGGCAGGGCCTGTTTGAGGCCACACGTCCAGGAGCGCTGTTCTTGTTCTGGGGTGTAGGAGGTTGAAGCCGTCTGCTAGAACCACCACCCCTGGTGTCTTGTTGGGAAGCAAGTCTAAGCAGACTCTGTTGTTGCTGTAGCTGTCTGGTGGCAAGCAAGCTCTCTGAATAGGAATGCACTGTTGGCAGTCCCTGGCGGGTCTCTCTGCTTGTGGGAGCTGTTCTGCGACTCGCAGGCCTTTTTCTATTCCTGGCACTAAATGACAGCTCAACCTGTTCCCCTCTGTAACTGGCGTCCCCCTGCCACCCCTTACCCTTTTCAAGAACCTGCTCCTCCCTCTTTCTCTCTCTCTCCACCTCCCTATACTTTTGCCTCTCCCCACCTTCCTCTCTATCCTCCTCCAGCTGCATTTCCCTCTCCATCTCCAATTGCGTTCCTAGCCTGACCCAGTGGGCCTGGCTATTATTGTCGACAGGGGCAACATTGGGGCTTTCCCTATTTGTCACCACTTTCTTCAAATTACCACTCGGTGAGGATGCTACAACCTGAGAGGGGCTACGGCTTCTGTTCTGCCACTGTCTGTATGGTTTCTCAGGGGCTATGATGTGGACAGGTGTAAACCTGGTGAGTGGCGGAGAGGGAGTCCGCCTTCTGTTTACATGGTGGGCCATGTCCTCTGTGAACCTCTCTTTGTTTTCTCGTCTAACACTGGTTGACAGCTGTCTTCTCGCGTGTTCAGGTGTACAAACTGATTTTAATGAGCTGTTGCTTTCAGAAGTTAGGGAATAAGTAGTGAATGGAGGCTGTGGGTTGTCCAGTCTCTGCACTGGTGAGTTGGATGGAGCCCTGTGGACAAGTGAAATGTTTGGACTCCTGTTCTTAGAGACCAGAAGGTTAGGGGAAGGAGACTTGATTTCAATGGGGGGATTATTATAAGTGTCTTCCTGAAAGGTGGGGACAATGGTTTGTTTTTCCTCAGAGAAGGATGCTAAACTTGAGTTATCCTGAAGATTTGCTTCCTTTGGTGTTGCCTCTCTCTCTGTGCTTTGTTGTTTCAGTGAACTGTCTACATTTTCCTCACCTAAGAAAGGTGAAATAGATAGAGGTAAATGAACTGCCACCACTGGTGATCTGCTTTTGATTTCAGCTACAACTGATTTATCTCCCCTGTCTAATTCAAATGAGGGTGACACACTTTCTTTTTCCAAATGTGTGGGGTACTGCGTTTCTGTAATATCAACTGAAGAAGAATCCCCCTCAACCTCAGGTGTATTTCTTAGAGGAGGAGTAGCCTGTGTATACTGAGTGTTGTACTCTGTGGAGAGGTTTGCTGGTGAATGCTGATGATACCTCTGTTCAGGAGATGGGGCAACAGGTGATGGATCGTTACTTCTGTGCTTAGGTGAGGAACTTTGATACTTGTCAGATGAAGGGGTTTGATACCTTGGCTCAGGTGAGGGAGTGTGATGCTTTGGCTGAGGTGAAGGAGTTTGGTACCTGGGTTGATGCAACAGAGTTATTTCAGGCTGCAGGACAGAGCTTGTGAGGCCTAATATATGAGGTGAGTCTTGTGGTGTACCAGTGCACTCTGCTGTTCTGTTCTGTATACTGTTTGTGCTTGAGGTAGGGCTCCTTGTTTCAGGGGACACAAGTGTCCTATCAGGCTCAGGGGTGGAGAGACGAGAGAGCACAGAAAATGGGGGAGTATGCCTGTCCTCAGGCTGAACAATAGAGTAAGAAATCCCTGTGATATGAGGGGACGAAGTGAGGCTTCTTGATGAGGCAGAGTCAAAGTGAGGCTCTAGGAGAGGAGAGGCTGATGTTGTCTCCACTTCAGAAGACTGCTGTCTCCTACTGATCTCAGGTGAGGATGCTGTAATCCTGATTTCAGGTGAAGGGGCAGTATGTCTATTCTCTATGGGAGAGCAGTTGCTTGCAGCTCCAGGTGATGGAGATAGACTACTACTTACCACAGGTGAAGACACCTGGCTCCTGATTTCGGAAGGTGTTGAAATGTCTCTTATTTTATGTGAGGGGCCAGGAGAGGGAGTTCTTGTCCCAGTCTTAGCCGGAGAAGCAGCACTGAGCAGGCCAGGTGAGGGAGCTGTGTGTCTTAATTCAGATGAGACACTATGCTCCACAAGCTCAGGAGATGTTGCTATTGAAATGATAGATGAAGAAGGTGTGTATCGTGGGGCAGGTGTAGACACAGTACTGACAGATTCAGCTGATAACCTTGACTCTCTCCTCTCAGGAATAGTTGTGGTGTCTCCTTCTGCAGTGGAAAGATCTGAAATCAGCTCAGGGGTGTGGGTAGAATCTTCGATATCCAGTGTGGAGCCTCTGCTGAAGAGATCAGGCAGAGAGACCCTCCTTCTTAGTTCAGGAAAAGCAGATGATGCTGGGGTATGCGGCCTATTCTTCAGCTCAGGAGAGACCAGTGTTTCTCTTGACTGAGATGATAACTCTGTACTACTGGATGGAGGTAAAGGAGATGAAAGGAAGGCTCTAGATTCAAAGGCTGATTCTGTAAAATCTAGAGGAAAATCTTCAGATGTGGGCTCAGGTGAGGGACTGCTGTGTTGGGTAAAGTAGCTGCTCCTTGGATCGGGTGAGACTTGTGCTGCCCTGAACTCAGGTAAAGATTGGATGTTCACTGATTCAGAAGAGGATGAGCTGACACAGGTCCTAGGCTCAGGGGAGGGACTTGGATTTAAAGGCTGATGTGAGGGTCTGTTGTGTCTATCTTTGAAAATGGGAGTGATTCTCCTTGGTTCAGGTTCGGAATCAGCCTGTCTAGGATTAGATGGTGATGGTGAACTTTTTTCAACTGAGGAAGAAGATAACGATGACACTCTTCCCTCAGGATTGAGGGTATAGGGGTTGTTATGTCCAGGAGAGGGGGTCCTCTCACCAGTGTTGTGGACTTCAGATGATGGGCTACCTGTACTGAGCTGAGGTACTGGTGATTTGCTTTTTGGTTCTAAATTTGGGCTACTGTCCACAGAAACTTCTGTATGCCCTGAGCTCAGTCCCTCACCCTCTGGCTGCCTCTCTCTGAAGAAATCTTCAAAACCCTCCTCTCCTTCACTGGAGCCCTGTGCAGTGTGGTAAGAGCCTGAGGAGTCGCCCAGATCATCTGCCAGGGGTGATGCAGCAGCTGTTCCGTCCACCACCCTCTGGGAAGGGACAAAAGCCCCTATAGCAGGGCTGCTTGAGAGGGAGGGCGACTCACTGTCGTCTCCAAAAATGTCACACAGACAGGTAGTCTCGGAAATGGCACTCCGCTGACTAGGGACGTTGATGATGTCAAAGATTTCAACGTGGTTGGGGGTGCCGTCACGACGGCACAGGGAAAAGGTGTGGGGCGCACTGCGCAGGAAGGAGTAACTGTCCCCCTGGAGAGTCCAGCTGTCCATTGCTCGTCCACAAGCTCCAAGTTGTCGCTGTGTCCAGTCCAGTCTGCTCCTCTAGTCTGCTTTGGGCTCTGTTCCTGGACTAGAAATAAGATATGGTCACCTGGAGAGTGTGTAGCTCATTCATTTATAGCCCCAGTAACACTGATGAATATCACTGAAAGGCAAAAGCTTATTAATAGCAAATATAGAGGCTAAAGCACTGTGCATTGTTTCTGTTTTGTTAGCTTGCCAACAGCTAATTTAGCTTTTAACCCTCAAATGTTCTGAGTATACCTACAGTACACAGATATAGTGAACCTCCAAAAGGGGTTTGGAACATAAATATAACTATGCCTTAAAAAGCAGTAGCAAGCAGCATGAAAATAACTCAAGAACAAAAACTCTTTAAAACACTTTAAGTTGACTAAAAATATTTAGTTGATAGCAGAAATTCAGTGTGTCTCTACATGGGCTTAAAAGCTCACAAGATTTCATCAAGACACTATATATGATGTGCAACTTATTTTGAATTACAAAAACTGAGATTCATTCATTTTTGAAAAGTTAAAATTTATATTAACTCTGCCCAACACATACCCTTTATCTAAACTTTCCACATTGCCTTGGTGTAGGACAGCCTAGAGAAAGAGAGCCTGCTCCCTGTGCAAATGGAGAAAGACAGAATGGTACTGTACCTTTGGCCAATGATGAGGCTTTCCCAAGGGCTTCGAGTTCCTCTGTGTTGCAATATCTGCCCCTCATCCAGCAAACTGTCCCTCAAAATCCACAGCTGAATCCAGGACTGAGCAGCTCCGTTCAGCTCAGTCTGGCCACAACTTCAGAATGTAAAAGGCACTGCCATGTATCAGGCAAAGAGGGGCATCTTGCTCAGACCCATAACATGCTCTAATGCGCCCATCTCTATTTCTGCCCCTCCCTTCTGAGCTGGCCTCAGGGAAATTGCTTACTGAGTCTAACCTGTATCTTTTTTCTTCTCCAGGGTGGGGTTTGGTTGGACATTGGCTTTCCTGTGTGAGCTGGGCTAGGGTGCAGCGCTGAGGGTGGGTGGGTTTATAGTTAGCAGCAGGTGCTGATCCAGCCAGGATGGCTGAGTGCCCCTGGAATCTGACACTTAAAGCCAGCTCAGTCACAGGGTTCCTCTATATATAGACCTATACTATCAGGGCCAGATAGCCATAGCTTTAGCTGTTTGCCTGGGCATACTGGTGGGGGAAGAAAGGGGAAATACAGAGCTCGAAGTCATAGAGCCCACACATTGTGCACTTAACCACTACATATGAGGTAATACTTCACACTGAGTGTGAAGTATTAACATTAATACTATTTCCAATACTGTTGCTCTCTCTCTATCTCTCCCTCCCCTCTCTCTCAACCCAACCGGTCGAGGCAGATGACCGCCCACCCAGAGCCTGGTTCTGCTCGAGGTTTCTGCCTGTTAAAAGGGAGTTTTTCCTTGCCGCTGTCACTTGTGCTTGCTATTGGTGGGAACTGTTGGGTCTCTGTAAACATAAGGAGTCGGTCTAGACCTGCTCTTTATGGAAAAGTGCCCTGAGATAACTTTGTTATGATATGGCGCTATTTAAATAAAACTGAATTGAATTGAATTGAATTGAAGTTAATGTATGCTTTCTGTATGTGTGTGTGTGTGTGTGTATGTATGTATGTTTTTGTGTGTGTGTGAATGCTAAGGTGTAACAGGGGTACAACAGGTCAAAGTTCAACACAGACCACCAAACTTTGACAGCTCACATGGCTGCATGGTAGCAAGCAACACTTAATATCGGTAAGATGCTCTCACATGTTTTAAGTCACATTTTTCCTTTTAATGTCTGGATACTTTATGTTCTAGGACCACTACAGCCAATGGACATTTTCTATTTTAAATTCACATTTAAGCTTGCCTGTCATACCAATATTTTATGAAAAGTGTCAAAACAAAAATGTACTTATTATTGTTGCTATAACAGCACTATCTGAGCCACATCGAGGCTGTCTGGGCATGTTGGGTAGTAGTGAGTTTGGATAAGCCCTCTGTCGCTAACCTAATACCTCATGAGATTACCATTCATTCTCAGTCATTAACTCACTCAGGGCAAGCCAATGGAAAATCTTTGATTGTAGCCCTGACTGAATGTTGCAAAACTGAGGTATTATATCTGTTGTATCAATGGGTTGAGAGCCCACTTTCAACACTGGCAAATCATACATACGTAATTTGCCCCGCTTTTCTGTCTGAAGTGTCATACATTGCCACAAGTGCACACATTTTTAAAATGGGAACTGAATCCTTGACCTTGGAGGAGTTGCAATATGGCTCTACTCATATAGTTATACAACAGCTATATAGATATATATTTACACCATTAATACTGTATAACTAATTATTGTTTATAGACTTGTGTTTATAGATTCCAGATCCCCTTTGAAAGATATCCTGTAAGTGATTTCATATTTCACTGGAGGCTCTAATGGCATGAGAAACACAAATCATCATCCCTCTGAACTCTTAACAGGTACTAAGGAGATGATGGATGATATAATTAGAACTCATACAGCAAACTGGCATAAACTGTTTCATGATGTGTTATAAATAGACACAGATATTATTTGGAAATCACAGAGTGAAAGTGTAAAACATGATCTTTAAGAACAATAAAGTTTTAAAAGGTTGGAGAGGACAACATCCATGCATGTGTGAATGCATAATGTGTATGCTGGGTATGAGATAGTGTGAACTAAAGTGTACAGAAGTGCTAAAAAATTTGAACCTCTGTGGTTATGGCAGCACAGAGTCCTCCTCCAGTAGAGACGGACTCAGAGGGAAAGAATGATGAGCACCTCAGCAATGGGGAGCTTTAGTCTACATCACTGATAGATTAGTCACACCAGCCTGTTCAAGTCTAAAGACCTCACCCACTTTCAACGTCAGAAATGCAACACACCAATAAGGCATTCATGAACAATACGCTGTGTGGGCATCTATAAGAAGAAAAACCTTTAATAACCTTCTAAACCAAGGGGCTTGGCAGGAAGACTGATTTTCAGTGTCCACATGTTGAGCAAATGTCAAATGCTCTCTGGCACAGCACTCCCTTAAGTGTGTAGATAAATAAACATGACTAACTTTTTAAAATTAATGACGCCTACTTTTTCCGCTTGGGTTCCATCTGTGGGATATGATGCTAAACAAGTGTCCAGTCTCATGATGGGTGATAGTATTTATGACAAACAGTAAGAATATAAACATAATATCACATTTCAAATCTATCTTTTTTGAACTGACCTGGCTGCTCTTTTAGAATGTGATTAACTTTGCATGGCCTAGAGCTGTATAGTCACATTTCTAATGTTAGCTATATTTATTTTTTTAGTTATCAATATACAATTTTGAGGTACTTGTACTCTAGCTGAATATTTCTATTTTATGCTATTTTACACTTTTATTCCACTACATTTCAGAAGCAAATATTGTACTTTTTACTCCACTGCATAGATTTGCTGTACTTAATAGTTACTTTGCAGATTAAGACTTTGCATAAAAAACATGCATTGCATGTCTGTATACTGAAAAGCTATAACAATAAACTGTTGTTTACGTGGTGATGTATAAGTATCCTTACTGTGCCAACCTTTTTAAGGATGAGTTGTGACAGCTTCAAAACGCCCGTGTGCAAGAGTGAAATCTGATTCAGGTTAAAATCATTTGGTGTGCGAAGACCTATTAGTCTTTGATGTCGCAGAGAACACGACTTTTATTTTGAAATGTCCAGTTAACGCAGAATGCGACACAGGAAGATCCGCATTACGACTGCTGGTGAAGTGTTGCCATAACAGGCAAGTGGCTAACGCTAATGTTTGCTAACTAATTAGCAGGGTAGGTGAGTGCTGTTTATTTAAACATATCTTAAAATTCAGTTAAACGGCGATAGATGTTTTAAGTGCTGGAATAATACAAAATAATGAAGACAAGAGGGTTGTCATTCTCTCCTGAAATTATTTGGGCCTTGTCAGTCAGCAATTGGCTAACATCAACAAGCTAAGTAGCTGCTAACATTAGCAATGGCGAGCTTTTGTAGCTAGCCAGCCACTGTGATACCGTTTGTTTATGTTAGCTGTGCGACAGCTTATTTTTCTAAATTACCGCATTGAATCAAAATACATGGTGAGCACTTTGTTGCACTTAATATTTATCATTGTTAGTGAGTAATAAAAATGCGAAACGTGGTATTTGATTAAAATAGATATGTAGCTTGGGTTTATGTTGGTTAGCTCTATTACGGTAACTGCTAAGTGGACATTTTCTGGATTCAGCTTATAAGCGGTGAGTTACAGCAAAGCTATACTTATCAACGATGTTTTCTAAGTAAGTACTAGTATCTGAATGTAGACCATCTGCTGAATCAAGATCACTGATCAACATTTTGTTTTATACATTTGTTGGGTTGAGACGCTAGTGGCGACTAACGTTAGTAAACACCAGGCCGCAGAGTACACTGTGTGCCTGCGTTTAATGTTGTTAAGGCCTTGCTAGCTGTTAGCAGTGTTACACCAGTCCAAACTTTTATTCACGGCAGTACTGGGTAGGTTGGCTTTTTCTTCTCTTGATTAAAAAAAAAAAATGAATGTCTACCATATGTCACAGGTCTTGTAAAACATTGTGCTTGAGCTGTCTCGTTCAAGAGACAGTTTTGTGACGATCATGGCATTGTCAATATGATATCAGTTTAGTCAAATACTGCAGGCAACTGGGTTGTGACATTAAAATAATGGAGGGGGATCCTACGTTTCTTAATAGGTCCACAATCCAAATTTGTAGGATTTTATTTTGTGTTGAATCCTCTGCAGTAAACTACAGAGTTCATTGAAAAGACAAAACAAAAACATTCATTATTTGAGCCTGACCAGTACATCAACTGGGCTAATATATCACTATTGGCAGATTGGTAACAAGAAATTTCAGTTCAGAGATGCCAAAGATATGTTTGAGGTAGTTTAGAAACAGTGGTTCCATTACATAGCACTAACAAGCTTATTTTTCTACATTAAAGCGTCACGCCTAGTACATATCTTTAACAAATTTTAACGTCATAAAAATTAGTTGCTATTCTTTGTATTTAGGTAAAACAATTATTAATTGTTTTTTTGTTTTTTTTTACCTAGCTCCAGTTGAGGATCTGCTGCTTTTCTGTGTCTTATGTACTCTTTTTTTTTTTTCTTTATGTACACTTTTCACCGTTCTCTGACATTTTTAATGAAACAATTAATTGAGAAAAGAATTGTCAGATTAATCTAAAATAAAAATCATTTGCAGCCCAAAGACATTCAGAATAACGTCAGCCGTTATATCAAACTCTCAAATATCGGTATTGGCCTCAGAAATCCGATATTAAAGGTTCGCTGGCTTTGACCTGTATTTTTCTCATGTTCTGTTTTTTTCTGTTAAAACTAGGTGTTGTTGCGTGTGTGTGAGTGTTCCAGTCTGAACCATGGAACAGTGTGCATGTGTTGAGCGGGAGCTGGAGAAAGTGCTCCATCGCTTTGTAATGTACGGCCACCAGTCTGAGGAGAGGCTAGACGAGCTCCTGCGCAGTGTCTGTGAGATACGAGGACAGCTAGTTGCTTTTGGTAAGAAAAACTGATGCACATAAGGTGACTGATCACTGAAGATATAATATTATACATCATTTTCTAGTAGTTTCTTTGTCCCATGAGAAAGGAATGTTTTTTGTTATGCTTCATCAGGTACATATTATTGTAGACATGCACATTAATGAGTCTCTCTTTTTCTGTCTTGCAGGAGTACAAGATGCAGACCTATCAGTCCTATCCCAGACTATGGCACAGTGTTGTAAGAATATCAAAGAAACAGTTCAGATGCTAGCCTCCCGACATAAGGACATCCATGGCAGTGTGTCAAAAGTGGGCAAAGCCATTGACAGGGTAAGGGCAGACAGCAACTTTCTTTAACATTTCACACATCGTACATGTACTTAACCTCTGATATGGTCCTCTGCAGAATTTTGATGCAGAAATCAGTGCTGTGGTGGCAGAGACAGTGTGGGACACCCCAGAGAGACAGAAATACCTGAGTGAGACCATTGTGGAGCACCTGTACAGACAAGGGATGCTCAGTGTAGCAGAAGATCTTTGTCAGGTAACTGCAAAGCCTTCAAACTGATGATTCCTTTCTGAAATGTTTTAATGCAAATGAATTGACAAACAACATTATGGGGCTTCAGATCTACTGTAATCCTTGTTTTTGTCAGGATAATTAATGGAACAATTCCTAATAATTTCGAAATGTGTTTTCTAGGAGTCTGGTGTAGTTATAGATATGAGTATGAAGCAGCCTTTCCTGGAGCTGAACAGAATCCTTGAAGCTCTGAGGATGCAGGACCTCAGGCCAGCACTAGAGTATGTTGTTTTGTTTTTTTTTCTTTTTCTTTTTACTATTTTCTGACAGTCATCATCTTTGTGAAGAGAGTAAAATGACTTTATAAAGATAGACATTTTAGCTGCTTTAACTTAAAATGCAGTACAAGAAGTACAGAAACCTTTATAAATACAACGTAGCATGTGAAAAAAAATGCCATACAAGAAGACGTTGTTTCATAGTTGCAAAAATGCTTAAACTACTTTTCCCATCTGGCTGACTCCTCAACTCTATGGCCACTTAGTAGAAGTTACCACTTCTATAAATCCCAAATATGTATGAGGAATTTCTATTGAGATTAGATTTACTTTGTTCATGCCAAGGGTATCACTTTTGAACACACAATGATTAATTAACTCTCTCTAGCGCGTTGACCACTATATTATAAGTTTAGACTATTGACTGTACTTAATCATGTTCCCAGGTGGGCTGTGACGAATCGGCAGCGCCTCTTGGACCTGAACAGCAGTCTAGAATTCAAGTTGCACCGCTTATACTTCATCAGCCTGCTCAGTGGGGGAATTGGCAACCAAATGGAGGCCCTGCAGTATGCTAGGCACTTCCAGCCTTTCGCCTCTCAGCACCAGAGAGGTAGACAGTATACAGTGGCATCATTGTGACATTCCTGACACCAGCACTCAAAGATGCTTAACTTGAGTTGTGTTTCACCGTTTGAGGCTCTGAGGCATACCTCACAGTACTCATGTTGTTTGTTTTTGTTGTTTTCCACACCTGCAGATATTCAGATCCTGATGGGCAGTCTGGTGTACCTGCGTCATGGCATTGAGAACTCCCCGTACCGCAGTCTGCTGGAGACAAATCAGTGGGCTGAGATCTGTAACATCTTCACCAGGGATGCCTGTGCTTTACTGGGCCTCTCTGTAGAATCTCCACTCAGTGTTAGGTTAGAAAACCATCAACAACACTCCTCATCTCTGATTGCCTGTTAAAATCTTTACATTTATACGAAAGTTGAAACAATTAATTGGTAGATTTCTTTTTCAGTTCAAGATGAAGTATGAACAGTGCCATTGCATCGTCATCACCATGTTGTTTTATTTAAGTCAATGCTGCCATGTCTGTTTCTCTGCAGTTTTGCGTCAGGCTGTATGGCCTTGCCAGTGCTGATGAACATCAAGCAGGTGATAGAGCAGAGACAGTGCAGTGGAGTCTGGACGCACAAAGATGAGCTACCTGTAAGTCCCTTTTGAATTTCCAAAAGGCATCTATCACTCATTGTTTTTTTTTCTCACCATTCAGTTGTCACATCCTGTCTGTTGACTAGATTGAAATTGACCTCGGGAAGAAGTGCTGGTACCACTCTGTGTTCGCCTGCCCGATCCTCAGGCAGCAGACCTCCGAGAGCAATCCTCCCATGAAGCTCATCTGTGGCCACGTCATCTCCAGAGATGCCCTCAACAAACTGACTAATGCTGGGAAGTAAGTCAGCAATACAGCCCGATTGACTGATATGTGCATGGTAAGATAAGGTTGTGTGAGTAGCAACGGTTGTAAAACTTGTGTTGCATTATCTTGGATCACAACCTTTAACTCTTACATACCCCTGGGGTCAGCTGAGAAAAAAAAAAAGCCATGTGTAAATCTGTACTCTCGGTTTACAAATCTGTGCCCATGGATTTGCAATCTCAGCTGGTTCCGAACTTAATTCATCATGAATGAGCAAGTTATTTTGAAGAAATTAACCAGATGGAAATTACACAAGCACTGTTAAGTCAGCTGCCAAAATTGCATTGTAATAAAGAGCTATATTGTTAGAAAATCACACGTAGAAGACGGATAGCAAACATGGACGTTGTGAAACAATTACTGTGCATTAAAAAATATAATGTTCAGTTGGGTGACTTCTCACAACATTTATTTTAGAAAATGGCCTGCTATATAAGAGAGATTATAAGATAAGATTTATAGATTTATCAGCCAAAACAACCAATATGGTCTGTTAAACTAACAAACCACACACTGTAACAGCCTGTTCCTGCTCTCCTCACCCACCCCTGTCTCGTCCTCAGGTTGAAATGTCCGTACTGCCCCATGGAGCAGAATCCGTCACATGCCAAGCAGATCTTCTTTTGATACACTGTCCTCATGAGTAAGGATGAAGTTCCCTGGAGGTCTTTGCATTTCCAGGACCATTTGCTCTGGCCCCTTTCCTCTGTCCCTGGCCTCTTGGCCTGTTATTGTAAGCATTAAGGTTTTATCCCAGTGCTCCTCTGGACAGCCTTGGCCATCCAGTAACCCACCTCGGACCCTCCAACTTTGCGTAGTATACAAAGTCCAGCAGGGATGGTCCAACTACAACCTGTAGTAGAGTGAGGAGTCAGTTATGAGAACATCCCCACGAAGAAGCACCTCTGAAAAAGGATCATTCATTGAAACTCATTTGCAAATGCCTGCAGAGTTATAGGCTTATCTTTTTAAAGTATGTAATACTCGATATTGTTTGTTTTCTCGGCTTTATAGACTGTTTGGGTTGGATGACTGCTTCTTTTTTTTCTTTTCCTTTTTTGTGACAGAAGCAGTTGAATGCTTATGGATGGGCGAGTGTGGGTAAATGGTCTAGATAGGCAGTTTCTGATTTCAGGTTTAGGATGGTAATAAACTTCTGTTATACATGAGCAAAACCAGTAAGGAACTGTGTTGAAGGTTTATTATTTGCTGGTGAAGGGAAATGTGGAGGTCTATCTTGAATTGAACTCTTGATTGTGACCCATCAGTCCTCCATAATGTAATAAAGGCCTCACGTAGCTTGAAAGTCACTGTTGGCTGATGTATCCGTTTGATCAATAGAACTATTAACTCATCAATGGTGGAACAGCTTTTTTTTTGTGACTGACTGCACCAGCAAGATTCTCCTCATTGTAGAAGCCATTTGTCTTGTTCTATGTATGTATTTAACAAACAATGACAAAAAGGAAACAAAAAATATATACTACTGTGAAATGTGCTTTGTTTCTATTTTTCATTGCAACGGCTCATGTAAAATAGTAAATTAAACTGAACAGCGAAATGCATAATCAACACTAATGCGTAACTTTCAGAGCTAACGACTCAACGGTTCACATCATGGTTGTGCCATCACCTCACTCTGCCCCACATTGTGTATCCTAAGTTTGCAGGCCATGTGATTTGGAGATGTAAAGTGGTGTGATGGTAGCCATATGGTCTGACTTGCAGTGGCTGTAGGCTTGTGATTCAGCTTTACTCGTCGTGGGTGGGGAAGTCCTCTGTTCATTGTGGCTGTTGTTTAATATATACTTAGAAGAATGCCTCTGCTACATAGGTTTTGCTTTTATATGAGGTTGAGTCAGAATAGCAACATTCAAATCCATACATTTCCTCAGGGCTCATTTCAACGGGTCATACCACACTTTGCAGTTAATATTAAAGGTGTACATTTATATAAAGAGTCATGAACAAAGATTACACATATTTCACTATGGAGGCTGATAGTTTGGGTGTTGTTGGAATTTGTATATATTATTCAACTGGTGATGTGTAAGCATACACTTGGGGAAAGCGTGTTACATGGTTAGATGATCAATACTAATAGTGTAAGTTCCTGGTGTCCTCTTGAAAATGGTGATGTCACCTCACACGAGTGAGGCCAATTCGTTCAGCAAGCACCGCACCAGCATAGCTCATACTGACAATGCAACATTACACTCAGAGTATAAGATAAACATTTTTATCTCGGTTTCATTTGGAATGGGTTAAAGCACATGTTTTGTGTGGGCTTTCACTGAATTTCCTGTTTTTCTTTGTTTGGTCATTCATTGCTTCTTCCGAGTGTTCCATCAGATGGACTGCTATAGCACTCCGTACTTCTGTCATATTAATTTTTTTGAATGTTTGCATTTCCTGCTTTTGTGTGTGCAACTTTTATTGTAAATATTTATCTTCTAACATGTTTCATATACTTGCATCTGAAATTAAAATAAAAATTTATACTCCAAGTCAGTTTTGGAGGCGTGTACTGGCATTTGGTGGTGGACTACTCCTACCACAACTCCGTGATCATTTTACTTCATGAATTTATAGCTGCTCAGCTCTCCTTTCATTGCCACTTGGTGGAGCTATTGCTGTATTATCCATACTCAGACTAAACAGCCTTGAAGTCTATTAGATGTCAAGCTAGAGGCTTTAATTTGAATGAGTTTCACAACCGTTTTTTTCCCATATAAATTAGACATTAATGTTTCTAATCATGTTAATTCATCAGATAAACTGCATTGATGGCATTCAGCGCTGCAACCCTCCTACAGAGTGATAACATGTGAGGTAAGAATCTTTTCTCATCCCACTTCAGTAAACTTCTCCTGAGCTGTGTAGTTATATTAAGCCCCAGTTTATATAATGTTTTAAATGCCAAGGTAAGGGCCTTGTGAGTCAGACACAGCTCATAACTATTTAGATTACGACCCTGCACAAAAAGATAAACCTGTGTTATGGACTTGCATGTGTTGTTGCTCACTTTTCACAGTTTTATATGTATGCTCTCAGTTATGCATGTCTATGAACATAACACATTACGCCTTCATCCCTGCCAAGATATCCATGGCTCTCTGTTCTGGTTTGTACATTTGATGGTTTCCATAGGAGTGCTTATTTTCTTGAGCAAACAGGGATCCTCCTCTGTTTCCATCTCAGCTGACCTTCCACCTCTCCACCATCTGTACTGCAGGAGCTGGTATGTGAGGACTGGCTGGGATAGAGCTGGGAGGGCCTTAGGGAAAGGCTGAGATAAGGATTGAAGGCTAAACCTCTAAAAGCCACATTAGTCCCAAAAGCCTCCACCGCTCTGTTCATTCTGTCATAAAGCTCCTGTCCTTGGGTTTTATTGGCACACTCTGAAGAGATTTTAAGCCCCTTCAGAGCAGGCAGGCGTCTGAGCCCTCGGGTGAATGCCATCACTTACACCTCATTTTTACAAGTGATTTCTGGTGAGTTTAATTCAGACAACTGTAGACAGAAAAGCCTATTATAAAGCATTTTGCAGCTTTGATTTACACCAGAAAATGCCATTGGGGCAAGCACCAACTTACTTTTGCACCACTTCATAAATGTTTATTATGAATCCAAAACAAACATATGTATTTATACTGTACAGTTTTAATTCCAGTAAATAGACAAGAGTCACAGTATGTTGAAAGGTCGATTGAGAGCTGGCTTTTGAATGTTCATATATTAATAATAAACTACAAGAGAACAACTTCATGCATTTGATGTTATTGGCTGGGTATGTGCAACAAATTGCACCAATAAGCAGTCATGTTCAGTATCTTTATCTATTGATCGCTTTCATTGCAATCAAAAGATGTAGAAATATGCCCATTTAAGACAACAGTGTGCTTGGAATACAATGACAAAAGGCCAATCAAATCAAAATTACAATATGTACATAATGTATAGATCTCACTTGACAGGCGCTGGAAACTGAATGAGAAAAAAGTCCAACATTTCCAGTTTCTTACGTAGGGCACACAGTGTTCTCGATGGCAAAAAAATAGAAGTAGTACTGTGGCACCAGATAGCTTTAATCCTCCATACTTAACCCAGAGATGCAGCTTTCCTCCCAGAGCCCAGGTGAACCCTGAATCCACAGAACCTTCTGTACAGACTAAAATCCCTTTGAATCCTTTGGTTACTGTCAAGACTATACAGCAGTCCAAACCAAAAAGTAACTACCAAATGAACACAAAATAGTAACAATCAGCATATCAATTTGCTCATTTACAGGTTTGAAATTGGACAGAAGTCGTCAGCAGGACAGTGTAGGTGCTTGGCTGTGTTTTTATAGAATTGACACTACTCTTCTGCCAAGGACAGAAAGACACAGACAGTATTTCTGTGCAGCTACCTTCAATATAGTGTTTCCTGTAGGAGGTCATTGGTCCAGTCTTTGCAGGATAAGGGCATTAAACAATCAGTAAGGGTGCGTGGGCAGAGAATGGCAAACGGACAGGAACCTATGGAAGCCAATTTTTGCTAGGAAAAGAAGAAAATTAGATGAAATGTTATTCATGATAAACATACAAATACTCATCTAAGTCAAAATTAAGAGATAAATTAAACTTTTGAGATAGTAACATTTTTACTTATTGTCTCAGTCTTGACTTAATGTCTTATAAAGTTGACTTAGTAAGTTAACATTTTGACTTGGTACCTCATAATTTTGTTTAAGAATGTCAACACATTTTGACTTATCTTATAATTTTGTCTTCGTACTTCAAAATGTAACTTATCTACTCATAATTAATAACTTGGTCGGATAATTTTGAATTAGGTCAAAAGTTCTAAATCTTTGTAAATCAAAATGTTTACTCATCTCATAAACTTGACTTAGTAAGTCTATTTTTTTCCTTTTCCTGGTGGACATGGGCTTCCGTAGAAACCAAACTACAGGGAGAAAACAGTTTGCATTGCAAATAAGCCACATTCAAATTTCAGATGATTCAATTCTCTCTATCCACGGCAAACCAGAGGAAGGTCTGTCCTCTTGTTTTTCACCCGCTCTCTCACTCCTCAGCTCTGGCACTTCTCTTTCCAATGTCCCATTTCTGCTCCCTCCTCCTCCTCCTCCTCCTCCTCCTCCTTGCTCTCTGCCTGCTCTCAGCTGGTGCAGTTCCCTCTCCAGCACTTCATTGCGGTGGTACATCTCTAAGTAGCTGGCCTGCAGCTCCTTCTGGTAGCGGATGACCTTGTCCTTTTCTGTCTGCCATGTCTGCCTCTCTTCCTCGAAAGCTGTGGCCTGCGCCTCACTCTGGCGTCGCTCCAGCAGGAGCTCTGCGCGCAGACGCTCCTCTGTAGGGCCCCCGCACCCTCCTGCAACGAAGAGGTTCACATGGCTTCAACTACAGTCCAGCAGAGCCGTAGGGGAAATATAATGAAAGACATTGGCTGCTTTTAAATTGCAGAGAACTCTGCTCCTGACCTGGTTAGTCAAATAACCTGATTTTGGTTCCAAGTATGTAAACATCATAACTCAAAAAAATCCAGACAACCTCCTGCTGTGTTGATAAGAAACCCAGTTTAGATGCCTCACTTGCTGTGATATTAAACAGACATCTGTGGTATATAATTATCTTGCTTCTTTTACTCCCCCCACCCAATTTTCCATGCATGTCAGCTTGGTATGTGCAGGCTTAAGTAGGTCTGAAGTACTTGTTATGGCTTTGCAACAAGATGTTCAAGAATTGTATATTTTTCTGTCATTGCATATTGATCAGTTTGATCTAGTTAGTTTTATGTAAAGTCATTTGAGACTTGCTTTTGGTTAGCTGTTGCTGTGTCAACAAATGAACTTCCAACTCTAATCTGTGCTTGTGTTGCCTCAACATGACTAAAGTAAGGCGTATTCCTTTTAACCATCAAAGCACAAAATTCAAACATTGCCAGTGACGATATGTTCACACAAGTAAGAGACAGATATCTAAAACTACCTGTTGCCCCAGCTGAAGGACTCTCTTCAGCTCCTTTTCCATCCTCATGTGCAGTCTGAGAGTGGCATCTGCGACGCTGTGTTCCCTGCAGGACTAGTTTTAGTGCATCTATCTGGCCCTCCTTGTTGCGTAGCTCTGTGCGGGTCTCCCTGAGCTGCGTCTTCAGCTGGAAGAGCTCACTCAGCTTCTGGGTCACCTCCGCCTGGGAGTCCCTCAGCTGCTGCTTCAACAAGGAGATCTCGCCTGACTTCTGGCAAACCTGAGAGAAACATACATTTTTACTGACACTACGGACCGCATTGTGATGATTTTAACAGGTTAAACAAGGAAGGAATTCAGTTATCGCCACTGTCCCCTGTAATTTCTACTTTTTAAGTGCTTCTCCCTGCCATAAAGTATCCTTCCAAGGCCTTACCTCCCACTGCGTTTCCTCCAGAGTCGGACTGGTTCGCTTTGCCATGGCTCCAGCCTCCTGGCTCCTTTCCCTTTTCAGGCTATCGAGCTCCTCTTGCAGTTGGTTCTTCCCTTGCTGGACCTTGAACAGCTGCAACTGCAGGCTGCGCTGGGAACGCTGGGCATGCTGGGAAACCTGACGCAGCTTGGCGGCATACAGGCATTTCAGCTCCTCAACCTCTTTCTCCCACAGACGCTGTTTCCCTTCAAACACCTGCATGCGGCAAACAGATGGGGGTCAAACTTCAAAAGAGAGGAAGATGGATGTATAGGTTGATGATGAAGAACAGACATAGAATGAGATTCACCTGAGCGATGGCACCCTCACTCTCATCCAGGTTTCTTTTCATCTGTTTCAGCTCATGTTCTTTCTCCACCAGGCGCTCCTCCAGATCCCGGACCTGGAAAAGATGACGAGAATGACTTCCAATCTGTAAATCACACTGATCTGCTCATCCTCCTATCCATCCATCTGCCCAGTACTCACCACCTCTTCAACAGACAGGGAGAGTGTCCATTCATAAGGAGGTGGAGCCTCCCCTCCATATGGAGCCAGGCGGCTTAGGGTCGCCATGCTCCGACATGCCATCTCCCCTATGGCCACGCCCCCTGACCCTACAGTCTTAGGGCCCAGGGAGGTGCGGTCCAGGGAGCCGATGGTGTTGATGTGGCCCATAGATGCACTAGGGTAAAAAAAGAAACCATGAAGGCCATAAAAATTTAAAGTATCACTACCCACATAGTCATTAAGTACAAAAAACCAATTATAGCAACGCGTCTTTTGAATATAAAGTAGAGCTGAGACAATAATGCTACAGCAGACCTAATGTGAGTCAGGTGTGGGCGGAAGGGAGGCCGGTACGGCGGCAGGCTGCTCATGGAGTTATGGCCCGAGTCTGACAGGTTATCATCCTCCTGGCTTATCCCACGCACCGAGGAGAGGGTCTACAGAGTCATAATTATACAGTTATTCATCACTGTTACATTAATAGGCTGAGAAAAGATTAATTTTAGTTACAAATAATAGCTGAATAAAATGACAAATCATGAGTAGTTAATTGTTTTGCCTCTGTTATCAATGTTCAAAGACTGGATCCTGGATCTAAAACCTAATTCACTTGTTCCCTGGCCCATAGCTCAACTTTCCACCAAGTTTAACTGAAGTCTATGAAAAAGTTTTCAAGGTATTCTGACAAGTAAACAGCCAGATTAATGGACTAGCCAGCTCCTTGGCAGAGATAATAACTGGGCATGGACATCGATTCATGGAAACTGGATCAAGGCTGTGATCATGTGTTAAGATACCTTGTTAGCACTAGATGTCGGTCCCCCATGACGGGAGGGTGAGGAAGAGGAGGAAGAGGTGGAGATATCTTTAGGGACATGGGCGTAGGCTCTGTGCAGCCCGTTGGAAACGCCATGGTCCACATCCTCGGACTTGGACGACGGATACAGGTTCTGCATGGAGCTGAAATTTTTGGGGGTGACAGGCTTGAAGGCAGAAGACCTAAAACGAGCCTGAAGAAAAATAACCAAGAGCTGGTAAAGTTCAGGGCACTGTTAGAGGATGCAAAGACAGTGAAGGCTAAAGGGGAGAGAACTTACTCACAGCAAAGGAGGCTGGGCTATGGAACATAAATCACAATGCTTCTCTTAAATCAATACTGTTCCACCCTCTGTGTTGTTAGCGTTACTCAATTCAAGCAAAAAAAGGTGAGATTTGATTGCAGCAATAAATTCAGAACACAGCAAGTGGCAGATCCTGGAAGAGATCTAAGGTTGATTTATGCTGGTAACATGGCTATGGGGGTATTGCATCAGGCTGCCAGAGATGTATGAGTGTGAGACTGATCAATTTAACACAGCCCCAGCAGCCACTCGCTGTTGTATATCATTTATAAAAAGAATTCAATGGGAAGTCATTCATCTGCATCTGTGCCTGAATCTGTGAATGAGACTCAGTCCACCTCATACCTACTGCTTTAAAGGATACTTTAAAGTACTTTTACTTAAAGTACCTTTAAGATTTAATCCTTTCAAGATTGCCCTGACTCTTGAAGTTATCTATTTTACTCTTATAGTAACATATGTCTGGTGGACATGTAATACACAGACCTGTTTCCTGTCACCTCTAGCTGCAAATGAGATAGACTAGCTTCCTAAGTCAAATCAAGACCTATTACAGTGAAACAAGTTTAATAATCTACTGCAAATGATGCTTCACAAAATCATGATTCTTTGATAAAATATAAGATGTAATCATCCAAAACAACAACATTCACCTTTTCGTACTTGCCCCCACTTGGCAGTGAGTTCTTTGTCAAATCTACTTCGGTGCCGTCTTTATGGTAGACCTTGGCGTATAAGTTGTCCTCCTCACGGGCACTGGGGCCAGGGATAATGTCCTTCTTGCCCTCACTGCTTGGGTTTGCTTTAGGCTCTTTTCTGTGTGGAAGCACAGTAGGTCAACTGAGGTCAAGTCCTGTCCCGTTTTATAGTACCTTTGCCTTCAAAATTGCAGCATGTGAAATGTGCTACGAAAGCATCTGATTCTTTATAGCAGCACTTACCTGGTGATGTTGAGGTAGTTGAGTAGCTCTCTTTGAGTGAAGCCTTTCTTCAGGAGGCCGTTGGTCTGTTTGGGTCTTACCTGGGGCACTGCATGGCTGCCTTTAGTCGGAGACACGTCTGGCCTCTCCACCAGACTGCCTACACTTCCCATGCCGCAACGGGAGGAGAGGGGCGGGGCTGGGAAAGGGTTTCGAAAGTTTTTGTTGGGGCCACGGGTCAGAGGAAGCGTCTGGACTGAGGTTGCCATTGGTTACAGGGCTCTGTGAGGGGGTGAGGTGCTCTGTAAAAAAGAGAGTAAAAAATGAGTGCTCAAAGGAAGGTTAAGTAGGTAGACCTGTTGCTGCATGCTCTTGATGGCAACATATCATTATGGGTTTTTAAGGGCTGCAACTAACAATTATGTTTATTATCAATTATTCTGGTGATTATTTTCGTTTGTCTGTAAAACGTCACAAAATGGACATCATCCTCTGGGAACCTTGCATGTCTGTACTGAATTTTGTGCCAGTCCATTCAATATATGTTGAGCTATTTCACTGGAAAACTTTGAGCTATAGTTGGCTCTAGATTAAATGTCAAGGAGTCACCAATATCATTAGGATTCATCCTCTGGGCACCATGAATATCTGTACCAATCCATTCAATGGTTGTCAAGACATTTCACTAAAAACACAAAATGTCAACCTCATGGTGTTGCTAGATGAAAAGTCATGGAATCACCAAAGTCAGTATGCTTTATCCTCTGGGGACTATGGATGTTTGTACAAAATGTCATGGCAATCCATCCAATAGTTGCTGAGATATTTTAGTCTGGACCAAAGTGGTGGACCGACCAGCATTGCCACCAATAAAGCCAAGCTGCTAGTGTGGCTAAAAAATAATCTGTGTCTTTCCTCATTTGCTGAAATAAATGTGTATCTGATAATCTGTGGATGAAAGGCATGCGCTTACAGATGTTTCATCAGCTGTGTGTCTCTGTACAGACAGTCTCGGAGCACAGCTAGAACAACGCAGCTTCGCACAACATCACAGCATAGCACTTCACTCCAAAACAAACACACACAAACTGACCTCCATGAAAACCCTGTTATAGGAGAACAATGAATGTAAAATGATGTCTTTACAAAGAGGACA
Organism: Maccullochella peelii; assembly: GCA_002120245.1. Lineage (NCBI taxonomy): Eukaryota > Metazoa > Chordata > Actinopteri > Centrarchiformes > Percichthyidae > Maccullochella > Maccullochella peelii. The sequence continues at coordinate 169,913 of LKNJ01000293.1, forward strand.
CATCCCAAACCAATTTGAAAATGTCTATTTCATGACGCAGTTGTTACAGAATCAGTCTTGCCTCGCAGAAGCTCATGTTATCCTATCTCAACGGCAAATCAAAAGACTATAGGATCATGTGAAACATACTCAGTGAGGGTTATGCTGTTTTTTTTTTCTGAGGTAGGGCAGCATATGTCACAACACTATCCTGTTATGTAACTCTGATCCAACTAGGTTACTACAGCAGGCCTTAAAAACAGCCTTAAAAAAATCAGACAGAAGTGCTTTGGTAACAATACACATTGTGAACAATTTAATCAGTGCTGCAGCAGCTTATTGTTTGCAAATTTCCTGTCTTTCATGAAAATCATGTGTTATCCAAATGTACCAATCACACAGTGTGCCTTCATAAGTCTAGCATGGCCTGAATGTATTTTCAACAGATATGATGGCTGTGTATGAGATTAGGTTTCCTGTCAGTTAGAGCAGGCAACATTTTGTAGGGACCCCCCCCAATACAATGATGAACATTTTCTCTTGACTTTGACAAAACTAAACTAGTTTTTTGAGCCTCTTCAGCTCTACGCAGCAAATCTTCTCTCTACAACCTCCCCACCACCATCGATTGTCAAATCACCCACATATCCCCTCCCTTCCTTCTTTTCAGACAACCTCATTAAGGATCACTATTGACTTCACCCTTTTGACCCTCTCTCTTCCCGTGCATAAACACCCCTAGCAGCCATAAAACCTTCTTGAGACCATAAAACACACAAACACGCCACAGTCTTTCTGACTATAAACGGAACCAGAGGGAGGCAAATTCTCCTTTTGTGCTCAGCCAGTTTATGTGCCACTCATAGAACAGGTAGAGTTTAAAAGGGCCATACCGGACATTGCTTACTTTAGCCCATTAACTACCAATCTTGAATACTTCACATTACTGCTAACTATTTTTCAAACCATATCACAAATCTTGAGATTAATTTCCTAACTTGTATCCAACTATTGATTAATTTCATTATATTATGAAAATAAACCAGAGAGGTGTAAAAGATAGAAGATAGGAGTTATGCTCATATATGTCAAAGGTATGTTATTGTTCTGTGGTAATGCATTTTCGTCCTTCATGCAATCAAGGACATCAGATATCTGATATTTAAGATATGGCTGCCAAAAAAATGTCAAGGTATGTGGTCACAAGATCCAACCTGAAAGATCACCAATAAGCAAACATGAATGCTGTAAAAGGAAAATGAGTATTTGATCACCAACAAGGTGAGCTTTCAAACCTGTTCCTGCTGGCTCCTGCATTACTATAAAACATTAGCAGAACTTTATAGAAAAATAAAGCAAAACATGGTCACTAGGATGGATCTCAAGTCAGATTCAGGTCTCTGCAACAAAGTCTGAACAAAGTGACTACCTGGAAGGTAGGAAATCAAGCTTTGGAAACTTGTTTTTAATAAAATGGACACTATGTACATGATTTGTCAGATGAAACATGCAAAAACCCCAGTATTGTGGTTGCTCTAGAATGCTTCGGCAGGTGCATGGCTGCATGGGGGCTCAAACCTGGCCTCGTCCCAATTAATGACTGGGCCATCCTGCCGCCTGACCGTCAGCTCTCAGTCAGTGCATACTCATGGACACACACGCTACCTTAAAGCCATTTCTCTCTCTTGCTGTCACATCAAAATATACTGTGTATGAGCACAGACACCCGCAGTGACACTCTGGCATCTCCTCTTGCTTCTAATACAATCCACATTTATCAAGTGCTTTGCACTGCTGGCCTCGACAGTTATAACAATTATGCAAATGGTTAAAATAGGCAGAGAGAGCTGTGCAAAGGCAGCTTCAGCCCACTCCACTCAGGGCTCTTCGCCAGGCTGAGATCAAAGCAGCCCAAGCTGCTCATGTTTATATTCATGAGGTACTATTCCTCCCAATGTAAAGCTTTCCACTAAAGCATCCGGCTACCTAATAAGCCAATATAAGACATGCTGAACTCAGACTGAGGAAAGAAACCTGATAATCAATGATGATGAATATAATCAAATAAAGTGTGACACTCTGTGAACTTGGTACTTCTCTGGTGCCATCCGACCAGGAAGTCTTATTGTCTTACTGTGTCCCAGGTCCGAGTAAAACATGATGGAAATGAGTCAGTGCGGGTCATGCTGAGTGTGTATGCGTCTGACACCATATGAATAAATCATGAGTGGGCCAAACCTAATGGCCACAGGCCAAGGTCTCACACAGTATTTTTAGGTATGGTATTTTACTCAGTTTGCGCCTTGTATCTGCCAAAGACAAGAGAGGCCAATCGATGCTTGATGGGAAGCTGGGGTTGAGGTGACGGGGGGTGAGGAAAAGCAATTCCTTTTAGGTAGATAGGAGGGTAAAAATCCTTTTAGGTTGCAACCACAGATCTCGCAGGACTGAAGAAATCTTGCATCCAGTTGTTTTCCATAATTGCCTTCTAGTTTATGGGCGCAAGTAAACCAGGCGACACAGCAAGATTTACAGCCCAGCCCCGACTAACCAAGGGGCCCTGAAATGCAACACACCTCCTTAAAACACACACACACACACACACACACACACACACACACACACACACAGATCAAAGCTGCTTCCTAGCAGCCTTGAACAGTTATGGTCTAATTGAAAAGTGCTCTGTTCTTGATTTATGCTTCTTTCAAAGCAGTGACGAGCTTCTTCAAAAGCTGCTAACTTTGATCAAACATAAAAATGTTTAACATCAGCGTATCAAAGAGCTGCGTAGGTAACAGATGAGTCTCTCTCTATGAGTCTCTGATACTGTGCACTTTTACCTGCATCTGCTGCTCATGCTTCTGAATGAAAACCTTTCACAGATTTACTGACTATATCTGGTGAGCACACTTTGTCATCCTGCTGAATGTAGCTGAGCATCAGTATAATTATCTTCTGGGACTGAGGTATCAATATTAAATGTTTTTCTCTGTCAGGGGGAAATATGCTTATATCTTGCAAAATAAAAAGTGTTTTCATAATGTATCATTTCTTTAGTTGCATTGAACCTGAGAAAATTTAAGCATGTGCGTGTCTCGCATCTCTCCCTTCTGTGCCCATTCAGTATGCATCACAGGTCATGATATAAAATCACATTATTTTTGTCAATACTGTACAGTCCTAGTGAACTCGAGCTGTGCATACTAAAGAGGAAACATGCTGCTGAGAGGTATGAGTCTCTAAAGGCTTGCAGTGATGCTTTACAGGGAAGGTTTTTGCTTGAGTTTTCTAAGGATGATATCCTAACTCATCTAGAAAACCATACAACTGCCACTTTACTACAATCACAAAGAAAACAAAAAATGCAGCCTTCAAGAGGAGAGTTTCAAGGGCACTCTCTCCTAAAATATTGTAATCAGGTCTCCTGTGGGGGGAAATAAAGCTTTCAATGAAATGCTTGAGCGTGAAGAAGGGACGTTTCAAACCCTCAGAGACACACAGGTCAGCACTGGGACTGAGACAGAGGAGAGAAGGACACGGAAGCCAAATTCCAAAGATGTTTTGCAGAACACAAGCTCGGGCTCGTCAGTTTTTGTTGCATGAAACGCTCACTCCTACAGACGCTCACTTGCACTTGTGTGTGCGCGGGTCACTCAGCACAGCCCCAAAAAAAGCATATGCACGGCTCACAGCTCCAGATCCTCTGGCCTCTTCCCTCTGCGCTTTATCTACCCTGCTCCATGATCAAAGTTTGTTTACGTTTGTGGGGTAACTTTGCAGGTTACATCTAAAACTCCCACACAGCGCACACTCTGTTACCTCATATAAGCTCTATCGAAGCTGTGCTCGCTATTTTTCACAGCTGTTGTGTGTAGTTGTGTAAAACACTACAGAGCGATTACCAAATCAGCCACTAGCCTTATTCAATCTATTCTACAGAGAACTGCAGGATTATATTGAACTCCTACTCTGGTAGCCTGACAGCCCTCCTTTGTTTGTTGACACTTTCTATCAACAAACAAAGCCATGACAGGATATTATGGTGGTTTGCTGCAGAGTCAGAGGTTTGACTTATCAAGACAGATGCTTCTGCCACGTTTAACAGCCAAAACAGGATAATTATGTAGAAAAAAGTACAACAATATAAAAGTCTACAGCCAGGCTAGTGGCTCTATGAGGTTATACTTTGGCACAATGGTGTCAGGATCCATGGACTTTGTCTTATCTTGTTTATGTCTGTGTTTAGTTTCCAGTTTTATTTTGAAGTCGTCTCTCCTGTTTCCACTGTGTTCCTGCCCTCGTGTCTCTGCCTTGAGTGTCTTCACTTGTTCCCTGTTACTCGCCTGTGTTTGATTTCCCTCGTTAGCCTTTCCCTATTTATACCTGTCCTTTTTCCTTTGTGTTCTGTTGGGTCATTATCTTTTGATCATGTGTAGATGTGGGTTCTGTGCTTTGCGCTTTTCTAGTGTTCCTGTAATCTCTTGTACATGGACTTACCTTCTGGTTTGCCTGCCCACCTGCTCAAGTAAGCATTACTTATACCTCAAATCTGCTATGAGCCTCCTCTGTCTGCATTTGGGTCCTTCTGCTGATTCACATCCTACACCCTGACACAGTGGTGCTTTGAGCTAAATGCTAATGTAAGCATGCCAACATGCTCACAATGATAATGCTAAAATGCTGATACTAATGTTTGCCATATTCACCATTTTAGTTTTGTGTCTTAGCATGCTAAAAACATTTGATCATTTGGAATTAACACAAAGGTAAGCTGGGGATGATGAGTGTCATTAATTTTGGTATTTAGTCATAAAACGAAGAATTGCACAAGATGATGATGATGATTGCGCTAGATGAAAAGTCAGGGGCTCACCAAAGGCATTAGGATTCATCCTTTGGGAACCATGAAGATCTGTACAAAATTTCACAGCAAAACAGTTAATATTTGAGTCTGGACAAAAGTGGTGGACCGACGGATCAACCAACCCACACTGTCATCCCTAAATCTAGCATGGCTGAAAAGGAACAGTTTCAAATTTGATCTACTCGGAATTCATGAACAATTCCATGTTTGGAAATTGGAAGTTAACGTTTTGGCTAACACTGGCACTTTTACAGTGATGTTGATCAATGTGCATTGTTCCTGGTAAATAAATGTATAAAGGGGGGAAAAAAGGTATTCCCTTCCCTGTGATCTCTGTGAACAGTGGCACAAAGAAGCCACAGGGGTGACTTCTTATCACCAAATATGTTGCCAAAATACAAGTAAACACATCTTCCCTCACAAAAGATGCAGGTGTCCTGTAGGAGAATTAATAACATCTTTATAACAAATGCAAACCCCTATCTTAAGCCAATCAGTGCAACTTTTCAACATGCTAAAAACAAGAATCTCATCGATTATTCTAAAGAATAATGGATATTCTGGATGACCTGCTTCTACCATAGAGAGCACATAATTAAATTCAAGTGTGACTTTCATCTGATAATATGGTGTTTTGACTGTCTACATTTGTCAGCAGCAGCAGGGTGAGCTGAGCCGTAGGCCAACTAGGTAGAAACTATTCAACGTGCAGCAAAGGAGCACTCCGTTCTCTGATTGACTATTACATGCTGGCGTGTAGTGAGTGAGAGTATCTCTGGCTGTGGGGCATGACAGCAGAGGAGTGCTTGGCAGCAGCCTCTAATTGTTAGCCGGTTATTCATTATGGATGGGAGACAATCAGACAGACATGCTTCGTTCCTCTCCACAGACCTTGAGGCCATTCAGAGGAGCCAAGGCATTGAAAAGCAGGGTCATGAAACGTTCTTTCTTTTTCGCGTCTGAAGGCAGTTTGTGTGTCACGTAGTATCATAAATCGGTAAAATCTGACAAGACACAAGCTACACACAGACATGGAAATTTGGTCACATGCCTCAAGCTACACAGCCTCGAGGTGATTCTTGTCTTCTGTTTTCTGAATGAGAGAGCAGACAGAAATTGCCATAAAAGGTCGACTTTCATTTCGTGACAGATGAGGAGCAGTCTCTCTGTGAAACGTGGGCCATAACTCACTGGCGGTTAGATGTGGCTGTGCTAAAGCTGAAGGCCCAGTGTTCAGTCTAACACTGTGCCCATTGATGACAAACGCTTGAGTCTTTACAGAGGTCAGTAGGGCATATTTGGTAATGACCGTAGATACAGGGCGCTATTGACCACACACACACACACACTTAAGAGCAGACAGACGTTTTATTCTGCGAGTTCTGACAAGGGAGAACAGCCACATTTTAGGGAACACTGGAGCAGCTTGTATACCATACTACACCATGCACATACACTCTGGACTCATTATTATGAATAGAATATTATTTGCTGGCACTTTTTGATGCACTAATGTGGTTTAGTGAAGTAAAATTTTACTGATAATCACAATTTTGTGGACAAATCTTAAGGTTTATCCCTAGATATGACTGAAATGTATAATTAGTCTGTCCAGTAAATTTACAGTATGTTATTACCTATTGAAAGATAAATCCTTACTCACCAAAGTCATCCATCTTATTATCTTATCTTAATATCTACATTAAATTACATTTTAGTCATTTAATGCATTTGAGCTGGCTCCATGTTGAGTAGACAGACGAGGCTTCTAAATTTGAACACTAAATGCTATCAAACTCTCTAATATTTAATTATTTCCACAGCAGCCTCCACTGACCCAGAAGAGAAAACACTGAAACTTAGGACAAATTGGGGGGGGGGGTGGCTTCCTTAGAGGATCTGCAGTCAGGTTTCATTCTTAGAGCGCTACAACTGTGTCACAGTCCTGACCATGACTGGCTGGCTCTGACCTGGACTCACTCCACTAAATCAGCTGTCAAGACTTCCTCTGAGGCGGACCAGCTGAGGTGGGTTTCCTCTCTTTGCATCTGTTAGCCTATTGATGGTGGTCTGCACAGTGTGCCTTGGCCTTTATAGCCTCTGCTGACTTTACAGTATTGTATTTCTGCACAGAATTCAATTACTGGCTCTGACTACAGTAGCACTGTTGGTTATCTGGGGTGACTGGTTGCACTGGCATTTTCGTGAAACCTTATTGATCTGGATCTGACTGATGTTACATAAGGCTGCTTCAGTGTGAGTAGATGGCACCTGAGGGAGTGTGTTCACCGGGCCACCTCTTACCTCCAAATGTATTATTATTCTTATTATTATTTATTCAACAACCATCCTGTTCTGGTTCTCTTCCAACAGTACAAAGAGTCTGTTTTGTTAAAATATCAGTCTTCAATTTGTGGCGTGAAAAGGATTGATCGCATAATCCCTAACATTGTTTAGACAAATGCCTGTGTTGATCCCTCTGTGAGGTTACAAGTTCAACCCGTGGGTGTGAGAAAGAGATATTGGTACTATCGGCATAGTACCTGACCTCAGTGTTTTAAGTGACATCCACTTGCCCTTCACTCATTATTCCACACACACACTACTAATCCACCAGTCGCCCAAAGTGGTAAAAACAACATGCTAACCAATCTACTACTAGAGGTGAATCTGATAATGGAAAATATAATCTAAAACCACATTGTGTTCCTTCACTAAAATAGATTTTCTAATTTTATATGTATCCAGCAACAACAGCATGTCTCACACCATCCATCTATTCCACCGTCACAAGAGATACCGAGTCCTGCATTAGTAATCTTGGGGTTGAACTGGAGGAAATAATCTCTGGATGAATTGAACAATTGACTGTTTGCTAAAAAACATGCCATCTCTGACTTACTAGCTGGCATTAAAGAACCCTGTAAAAGGGTCTTAAATATATACTTGATAGCTATACATGATATTTTGACTAAGTATGAAGTGTGATTGTATTTTCAAACCGTATATTTCACTTTTAATGTAACAACAGAAAAGGCTTTTAGTGCTGTTCTGAAGGACCAAATCCTCCAGAAAAAGAGAATTGCAGTATTTCCTTGGGCCCTGAGACAAACAATATAAAGAGAAATATGGATTAAAAAAACAGTAATGTCCTGACTGGGGCCATTCGGTGTATTTTAAGGTGATGGACTACAGTAAATAAGGACAAATTCATATTTCATCAAAATCTGAGCATCATACCTCCCAGAATAGTAGGAATGATGCATCTTTACACTGCTTGAGCAATTTTGATCAACCTTGGAAGCATGACACATTTTGGCATCAGGCATGATGAAAGTGCTATAATTTAAAAAAAACATCCAGAAATATTTCCTCACCTAACTTCATTGGAATTTGTGAGAAAGTAAACAACAGAATGGCATGCTATGTGTTGAATCTAATCTTAAATCCAGTTCAAATTCTCTGTTTGGTTTCAGTTCACCTTGTTAGGAAGCAAAGCCTGTACAGTGTTTGCCAACTGCTGCTATCAGCAGAGCCGAGTTCAACACAGAGCAGAAGTTCAGAGTGAAGAATGTAAAGGGAGAGCGTGATGCGAGGGAACAAACTCGCATTCCTTAACATATCTCACCGAGTAATAATTAATGTGCCTTCACATTACCCATACAGCACTGATATGGGTGATGTGGACGGCCCCTGTTTCTCTGCTACAGCCTCTCCAAGTCTTGTGGGTTATTTGGGGGGAAAAAAACCCCCCTAAACAACAGTGTCTATTATCCAAAGCACCTTAGTTCCCATGAGAGCTATGTTGGTAATATTAGACATTTAATTACCGATAATTCTACCACATAATCAGAGCGGGGGAGCCATATAGTGTTAAATTGAGCTGATAAAGACAAAAGCACAAGAGCTAGCTTCTTATTAAATTCATTACAGAGAGGATAGAGGGGACATGAGCAGAGACTCTTTCTCTTTTCTCTCTGTGGTTTCTTTGTTTCCTGGAGCGGTTCATGTAGGAGTCACCGTTCTGTGATTACAGCGATAGAAATCGAGTGGTTCTCACACCAACCCACACCTGAACCAATTCCACTTAACAGCAGGAGTGAACGTGCATGCATTTATCCACACACCCTCAATGTCAAACCACGCACTCGGCACAAACACAAACAAAAACATGTGTCGACTGCAGCTGAAAATTGATTGGGATTCAGAGGAATATGCAGATATGGACTGGCCCGCAGTATGACTGCTTTAAATGTTAATGCCTTCCAACTTAGGCCTAAGTAAACCGCATAGATAAAAGGCTTTACTGATCACATCGCAGCAAACTTTTTTTCTTTGATATCATCTGCACTCTAACACCAGAAGAGGATCTGAGCAGGCCTCGTGTCAGGTAGTAAACTGATGCTGACGCACGCTGATACCAAGTCAGAGGATCAGCACTTTTTACTCCTGTAATGTTTCTCTGTAAATAAAGTGAGTGTTGTTCGTTAGTGCTGAGAAGCACAGTGGAAGCTACTGAAAATCGTCTTGTTCAGCCAACTCGGGTCACAACCTCACTGTACAGAGTTAACAATGACAACAAAACAAGAAAAACAGTGAAACATCAACATGAGGAGAATTTCACCCTATGCGGCTGTGACATTTTACCTCAAGCCATACAATTCTTAAAACACAATCGGTATAAACAAAGTCAGTCCAATGAAATCTTATTAACCAGCTTGGGTACAACACTGAGCCATGAATAGTCCTCAGGGGGAATTCCAGGGACCCAAATAGACCATCAGACCAGCGATCATCAAAAAACACACAGAAAAATAACTCATGTAACGGAAAGAGGGTTTATTGAAGAAATTAAGATGCACTTATTCCTGTTTTTAATTAAGATGCTCAGCGGAGCAGATAATCCTATATATTGTTGTTTAAGCACCATGTGGCTCCATTTTGGGGCATTCAATAATTAACAGTTATTTAGCATATTTGTTCTATGCTGGGAGTGAATGGGGGAGGTTAGGGCTGCTGCTCAGAGTGATGTCATCTGCCCAGGAGAAAAGATTTAGTTAAAAAGTTAACTAATTCCAATTCAACTCCACTGCAAACAAGCATGCCCCGCAGGGCTGAGTAATTAACAATCAGGCTGCTTTCCTCTCCTCTCTGCAGCTTAAGCTGTTCTTTGACACTGAAATCACAGTGAGTTCAGAGCATGTTGAGCTTGCTGGCATATAAATAAGTCAAACTCTCCCAGCAGCAAGCTCAGGAATGTATTAAATATACACATACAGGTTAGGCGAGTTCTTGCTTTGATCTGAAGCCCAGTAACAGTACACTGTGGAGTTTAGGTACTTTCAGTATCATAAGTTTTCTAAGCAAATAAAAACCCAATTTATTTGATGACACAAGGCTAACAGAGATAAAAAGATAGGTAGGAAAGAAAAGTCGCTTGTTTACCTGCCTGTTTGTCCACCTGAAACTTCACTTCTGTGCTCCTGATCCCATTGCTCATTGTTTTTCCTTCTCTTTCTGTCTCAGGCTCGCGCTACTGATTATCACGCCACATGACTTCCTGTTTCTCAGTCTGTGATGGCAGTTGGGAGGTGTGGATGGGAGGCAGCTGCCTGGTACTACCCAGAGACCTGCAGGCCATGACAGGATGACTTTGCATGGATCTAAATAGAAGCTGATCTTAAGCTGTGCGTGAGGACAGTTTTAATACACACAGCCACATCACTGGAGATTTACCTGTTTGTTGTTTTACATGGGAAACTGGGAGAAACCACTAAGTTGACCTCTGCAGCAGCTATACGTCAGTCTCGACTCCCCTGAGAGAGCCTGGTACTTTCCTGCTCACACTACACCCTCTCCTTTTTCCTCCTCTTCCCCGCCTCACCTGCTCATCTCTTTGTGCACTTTGAGCCCTATGAGGGGGCCAGTGTGGTTGGACTTGTTCTCCCAGTTCCAGAAACAAAAGCCCTGCATGACAACCAGCTTTGAACCGGTCATTCCAGACCCTGCATTGACACATGAGGGCCAGCTTCACCGGACAAATATCAACAATGCAATGTGCCTTGTCTGCTCACAGATAAGACAACAATGAGGGATCAGACTTTTTTTTTTTTTTTAAAGTTAAAGGACAGACAGCAGAAACCCAAAGAATGAAGGATGAGGGTTGCAAAAAATATGAGCACAGATGAGGAGCAAGTGGAAAATGAGAGCATGCGGGGGTTGTCTCAGCGTGGACCGTCAGGACAATAGTCTGAGTGTAAGTCTCCCTTCCTGAGGCTGGGTTACTGGACGGGTTCTGCGCTGTATCAAGTTACATAACTCAAACTGGAGACACTTGCATGTGAGGGGAGAGAAAAGAGAGGACATTGTTCTCTGCTCCTTAACCAAGAGAGAGCGACTCCTTTCTTCTTTCTTCGCCATGTTTTGTAGGCCGCAGAGCTGAGGGGAGTGAAGGAGGTATCTGGACTTCTTAAAGCTGGCACCAATAGGTGGGCACACAGGAATCCCAGCTAATAAAGCACCTTGCCAACCAAAGATGCACTGTGTAGAGATTGGCAAGCTATTAAAGGCATTCCAGAGCAAGAATGTGATGTTTTGTGGTGCCCTTTGGCCTGCCGAACCCAATTTGAAGAAAATCAGCTGAAAAATGAAAGGAGGGGATAACCTCATCAAAGGTAGGCAGCCCAGTCTAACACTTGAGCAGGTGCCGCTGTACCCCTGTCATTACCTCTGGGCCCCGCAGGCATATCCAGTCTCAGATTCCACAGATTCTCAGTTGTAAGTGTCCCAGCTGGTGGACAGAGCAGCTCCAACGAGAAAGCTCTGGGAACCTGGAGGGGTGGTGAGGGTGGTGCATATGTGAATGGATAGAAAAATGGCAGCAGGAGGAGGAGGGAGGAAAGGGTAGAGAGAGAATAGTAATGTGGAGATCCATAGATGGATATAAGTGGCAGAAACAAAAGAGAGGGACAAGTCAGGGACTGCTTACAGATACTGTACCTGTCAGACCAGTCCACTAGACGAGACGACAACCCAGGCTCATTTCTTCTGCCTAAGCTCTTCTGGACAATAACATTACAGGAAGCAGCTATGGGAAGCACACTGGGTGTCTGGCTCTTGAGAAATAACATTATCCTGGGTCAGACACCCACCTGAGCTCAGTGTGTCTGTCAGTTTGGCATTAGTTCTTTTAGAAAAACATGGCATTTTGAAATTCTCTCAGTAAAGATTTAGAAGAAGCTAGCAGGACTATCTTTGACGTAAAAGAAGCAAAAATTATTATTATTCTTAAAGGAATAGTTTGACATTTTGGGAAATACGCTTATTTGTTTTCTTTCTGAGAGTTGGATGAGAAGATTGCTGCCACTCTCGTGTCTGTATGGTAAATATAAAGCTAGAACCAGCATACGTTTAGTGTAGCTTTGTGCAAAGACTGGAAAGAGGGGGAAACAGCTGGCCTGGCTCTAGTTCAAAGGTAACAAAATCCACCTACCAGCACCTCTCGAGCTCACTAATTTACACGTTATACCTAATTTGTTTAATTCGTACCAAAACCAAAGGGTTCAAACAAGCTGATTTTGTTAGCTTTGGACAGAGCCAGGCTAGCTGTTTCCCCTTGTTTCCAGTCTTTGTGCTAAGCTAAGCTAACCAGCTGCTGGCTGTATATTCCTACTTACCAAATATGATAGTGATATCAATCTTTTCATCTAACTCTCAGCAAGACAATGAATAAGTGTATTTTCCTAAATGTCAAACTATTTCTTTAAAAAACGAACAGCAGGTAAAAGCTGAGAATAACTGAATGTAACCTTTAAATCCAACGTATTGATTTTATGTAAAAGAACAGGATGTGACAGCAAACTGAAATGCTATCAGAGAGAACAGAGCTGCGGCTGCTTTTATGCTACTTGTACATGCAGATATAAATAAACAACAATGCCCACTCACAGAGGAGGGCTTCGACTTATGGCCTTTTGTTCTGCAACGCTACAACTCTTCAGACTAAATAAAAGGGCCAAGTACTCTGCACACATATAATTCATCCCAACACACACACAGGGTAACCATTGCTGCTGATATCTATAGAAGGCAGGTGAGTGCAGGCGCTCCTCAAGGGGAGATGAGCCTGATCAATAAAAACACGAGGAAACGATAAGGCTGAGCTAAGGTGAACACATCGCGGCTGACTCACGGGGGAAAAAAGGCTACATTCGTTAACAAAACAATAGTCCCAGGATGAGATGCTGCCAGAGTTGGCGGCTATTTCCGTCTGCCCTCTGAGTTGGTGACATTTAGAGACAATGGTCACAGTATGGGGTCTGTCCACCCTCCCACACTCTCAGACCTTTCCCCTCTGAAGGTCAGAGGGTCCCGCTTGTCCCATTAGGATAAAACTTTTGTTCAGCAGTCAGGTGGCAGATCAGTCAACCATGCAGTGAGTAATAACCCAGGAAATACTGGGCACAGTAGACTTTACTATGATTAAATATTAAGTGTATGCTGGGTCTGGTTCGTCTGGCAGCAGAAGAGATTTTGATTGATAGAAATAAGTATGTGGGCCACCAAGCTAGCTCTTCGTTATGCCAAATCCACCCATGCATATTCACACTTACACTTACAGTATATATCCTCAATCTGTGATGTTCTGTGCTTTCCTCCTAAGGTTTTCAAAAGTTGTTTCTGTTTTTCTGGCAGATAATGTGACTACTTTTAAGCTTCATCTAAAAATTTATATAGAAATCAAAGGTATGGCTGCACAATAGCAATGGTACGGTGGCCCTGAAGGTCATGTTGTTGTGTTTTGTGTAATGTCGTTGTGTTTTGTGTAATGTTGTTGTGTTTTGACGTTCAGGGCCACCGTACAATGATCATCTAATTTAGACAGCAAGTATGATGTTTGCAGAAGGTGGACAGAGGCTTTAGCTTCATTCAAAGTGTATGGAAAGAGCTCTGACCTACTTGGACTAAACAAGGAAAGCAGAGAAAACTTGCATCCACATCAGACATCCTAGTTATCTGCCAAAAGAAACTGCCACCTTTGCTTAGATGTCTGCACACTGTCTGTCATATATCATCAATCTGTGTTCGCATTCCAGCTGTTATTTTGTCATTGTAGTACTTTAGTAGACTTGGTTTTCCTGCCTTATCTACTTTTTCTTAAGTCAGTGACACCCCTAGAACTTGTCAATATTTACATTTGACCTGCAGGTATTGAAAATACATCACCAAATTTTGACAGTGTTTAAGTGTGGATTATTCTTTAAAGAAATATTCATATATTTCTTTTGGCCACATGCTAAATGCTCTGCTATGTTTACTAGCTAGTCGCTAACTTTTGTCTGTCTGCTGTTGGGTGCTGGGCAGGTAGCGTACAGTGGCTTCTTGCCAAAGCCAAAGCTGTAAAGTTGCGGACTATAAAACCAAAACAATGAGCAAAGATGCTGAAAAACTCTGCAGAGCTGGTTGATAATTCTCTGTGGGTTCCTCTCAACAAGCAAATCCATTCACATTACACAAAGTCAACTGAGCAATTGTTGACATAAGAATAATGATTAGTGTGGCTTTAAGGAGTCTAGGACAAGTAGTTTCCTTATTATATTATTATATAATTTATTAAGTTTTATTATATTCTAGTTGTAAATCTGACAAGAGGAAATGTCAGGAATGGCAACATACTTTCAAAGATCAATCTTCAGCTATAAGGAAACACCTACCACTTGGGGACAATGATTAACTTGGATGTGTTCTCTGTCTTGGCACTCAGTTAATCAAATAACTCAGTTCAAGCCTGTAAGTCCTGCAACTTGATCCAGCTGAATTTGTGTAAAATAAATCAATGTTTCACTGAGACTAATTAACCCTGAGCTGCTGTCAAACTCAGGCAAGACTGTGAGGACATGTTTGTGTGGACTGGTTAGTTAATGTGGTTAAACAACTCATCTAGTGCAGAATTACATAGGAAATATATTTTCTAGTTTTCTTACATACACAGACGACACAAACACAGACTCTTTTGATTCTACTCACAATAAAGTCATGCAAAGTATTACTATTTACTGTGATAGCTTTGAGCTAATATCCAACAGTGGCAGAATCTAGGCAGGCAGCCCTGCATGCCTGGCCAAGTCCCACAGTGATTTTCTTAACCCGGCCTTTAATCGCAGCGACAGACGGCCCATAAAGCGTACCGGGCCAGCCACAGGCAGAGGGATGACCGAGGAGTGAAAGCTCTAAGTGTGAGAGCACGACACTTTTTCCTCAGAGCGATCAGGCATGGCCTTGTCTATAAAGAGTCTATGAGATGAGTGCAGACAGGAGAGAGAGAATAGGGTAATAGGATAAGCTCAAGATTATGAGCAAACAATGAGAAAATGGGGAGAAAGGGGAGGGAAATCTGAGGAGAGAAAGAAACGGAGTTGAGGAGGGGAGAAGGACCAAACCCAGTGAGTGGAAGTAGGGCTGATTAGTGTTTGATTAGCTGGCTGGCCTGAGGGGAAATCTCTGTCAACCAACACAGTGCCATAACGAGTCAAAGACTGTGCTCTCCCTGCTACACCATCTGCTAGACTGTAGTATGCATGACTGACCTGCTATGCACACATGCTACATAACAAGAAAAAGCCCAGCAGTATATCACGCTGTAGTGGTGACAATGATGTTGGGTTTATTGGGCTCTGACTGGGCAAAGTGTTTAATTGCATCTTTATTTAAGCTTTACATCACATGACTAACATCGTACTGTGGGAATACAGAGGCGTGGGGTTCATTCAAAATGACTATGCTTGGTGGAAATGAGTTTGTATCCTCTCTTTAGGTTAGGCAACACTAAGCAAATGGTCAGCAGACATCTGACTGATCAGCAGAATTAGTGTTTCATCAGCTGCCGGTGCTTTAAGGAGATGCATGCACACACACACACACACACACACACACACACACACACACACACACACACACACACACACACACACAGGGGAGTGTCAACCCCCTGGGAGCTCAAACAGCTGAACGAAGACATCACATCAGCTGTCTGGCTGATTTTGCTGAGAGAAGAGCAGCAAAGAGACAGACTGTGCTAATAGGTTGTCGTCAAAAATCTCCCAATAAGCTCTTTTGATTTTCCTCTTAATGTCTCTAAAATGTTCAACATGATGACGACATATGGCCATCACAAGTTATCAGAGCTTAAAGCAATATCTTCAAATTATTTAGAGTGACAGACGGCCAAAAACGCCAAAGGTACTCTTTCTACAGTGACACAAAACAGAGAAAAGCAATTGTAAACTTCACAGATGAGATCAGAAAAGATGTAATCAGCATATGTTACTGTACTTGCTTGGAAAAATGATCTGCAAGTTTTCTGTAGATCCACTGATCGAGTAATCGGCAAAGTATACACTAACAAAAAAGGCCTTTTTGGGGAAACTATTGATTGTGCCAATTTGACAAGACGGGCAGATGCCAAAACTGTTCATTTTGAAGAAGCTACAACAGGTGATTCACTTTATCTTAACGCAGCCTTAAAGGGTCAGTTCACCCAAATCACAGAAACTACCACATTTTATCACATGACACTAGTGGTATCTAGCCACGCAGGTAGTTTTTGCTGTTGAAGTAGTAACTCAAAACGTTTGCACAAAAAACTAAAGCTATCTGCATGGATAGAAGTAAATGAGAAAATATGAATTTTTTGAGTGTGTGATGTGGGTCAACTGACCATTTTAAACTGTAATCTCGCAGTCAAACCCGATCTCACACAACTCTAGCTAACACTGCACTATTTGATCTGTTTTGGTTTGTTTTTGCAGTTGACGAGAAACGAAGGCTGATGGCGAAATCTCATCTCTCAGCCCCGACTCTCAGTCACCTCTGTGTCATACATGAAATGGAGAAATGCATTTTTGTGTGGTGACTTTAACCTAAACAATACTTAAGCTGTCACTTTGATTGCCATGCAGTGATCAGTCACACACATTCATATCACAGCAGTATATCACCCAACTATCACCTCTTTGAATTGAATACTATAATCCATTCCTTAATTACAGGAATGGTTACCATGCAGTCTCCAACAACAGCTCACACATCTATTGTCTCTCTATTGTCAGACGTGCGCCTTCACTTGCATCAACACGCACCCATGACCACTATACTCAAAGGACTCTCCCTGCATGAGTCCTCAGGTCAGAGGTCACCTGTGGCCTCTGGTCTCCACGACAACAGCCTGGCAGTCCCCAAGACTGAACCGGTGTCTCCCCCTCACTCTCACCATCCACCCACACACATAAACACACACACACACACACACACACACTCGGGCTCTCTCACGCACAGAAATAGCTTTTGTCCCCAAACTCCTGTGCATCAAAAGAGACCCTGGAGTGTGAGCTTCAACCCAAACATTTACAGCCATGCAGGCCAAACACTATTCAATACACTGCAGTGGAAGTGCAGGAGACCAACACAGCTGCAAAGTCACAGAAAATAAATGGCAAAAAAAAATAAATCATCAGTCTTCTTCTTCTTTTTCTTCTTCTTCTTCTCTCTCACACACAGACACGCTGGAAAATCTTGCAAATGCCAGGACAACAGTGAAAACACACTGTAAGGATTAACCCTCATTTAGGGACTTAAACTCTGTGATACAGTTGAGAGCAACACATTTCCATTAGTTTACAGGATTTAATCTACATAGTCAAGCATATCTTCCAAGTTTATGTATTCAGGTCTAGTCTGCAGAAAGTTTTGAACATGCCATCATCATGGACCACAACAAACCACGCACTAATACTGACACAGATCCCCTGTCCGGCTGCAGCGCTGCATGTGCGGGGGTAACGGATCACGATTAAGATTAAGAAAAGTGGCGCTCACCATATTGTGCATGCAGGACATCTCTTGGACCAGCTCTGATACTCTGCTGCAGTTTTGTCTCTCGCTGGTTATATAATGAAACAAACGGTGTTTACGTGGCTCAGCGGGATATTTTCCAGGAATCAGTGCTGAGCAACAGACAGTGATCAGCCCGCTGTCGGCGTGGAGAGAGAGCAACTCACACTGGGACTCTCTCTTTTCCCTCTCGGAGGTTTGAACAGCGGAGAGCAGAGTGAGAGGAAACATGAGAGGCAGGGGAACATGTGCCTGTCCCTCCGGTAACTGGACTGACACACTTCAAGGTGAGAAGAGCGACAACGCCATCTAGCGACCAGGCAAGGTAGGTGCGCTATATAAACAAAAAGCTGTAAAGAGGAACACCAGGGCTGGATCACCAAGCTCGAGCTGATATCGCCCTGTTGCTGACTGTTGATCAACATCGTAATTAATGTTGCTACAGGATGATCATTGCAACTGACCAATCACGTTGTTGTGATGTCATAGCTTTGCGACTGGGGGAAAAATACTAAAGCGCTCCTTCTTGCTCGCACGCATATTCACTAACTAACTAACTAGCTTGAAAGACACGTAAAAGTTGAGTTGGCTTTTTTTGGTTGAATATTATCTGTCTTAGATTACATTCACCATGTTTTTATTAAGTTAACCATTCGTTTTTATGTGTGTTATTGCCAGTAAAAATCTCGCCAGCTAACATTAACATGATGCCGTCTTTCTAAACAGAGCATGCGCTGTTTGTCCACAAGAGATGACCATTCTACAATGTTGTCCTTTGTCATAAATGCAGATGCTGCTGTTACCACAAACCTGATCAGCTCTGGGAAATTGATTTAAACAGAAGACATACCACAGAGGTCACACTGGCAATATTTGCCCAGGATTAACTTGTCCAGGACCATCAGATTAAGACTAATATTTTAGTTCATATTGTGCTCAGATGCTGTATATTCCTAAATAAAGTTTAGCCACAAACTAACTGAGACACACAAAAAATAAAACTGGGGCCAGGCGGTATCATTTCAGAGTGCTGGTTGGCCTCTGGGCAAATAATTAAGCTGCCCTGTGTAGTGTGCTGTGTGCACTGCTCTTGATGAGCACTTACACAATACCCAGAGGGTCGGAGGTGAGGGGTAAATAAGGGCCCGACATCCAACTGTTGCCACTGGGCCCCCTAACAGGCTAATACAGCCATTTACAGTATCCTTCTGAGGGATTGGTTTGTTTGGTCACAAAATAGTGAAAAATGTACAATACAATTTCCAAGAGCTCAACGTGTCATCAACTGTCTTGTCTGCCCAACAGTCAGAAACCCAAAGATAATCAAATGGCAAAGATATTAAACTGAGGGAATCACATTTGAGAAGCTGAAACTAGCTGCTTAAAAAAAAGAACAATTATTTGATTATTAGAATTGTCACAGATTAATGTTTTTTGTCGATTCACTAAATCGTTTCAGGTATACATTTTTGTCAAGATCAAACATTTTCACTCTTAATTTTGGATTTGATTCTCAATATAACAACATTCCCCTATTAATGTATTTGTCATAATTATGAGATTATGGTATTTCTGAAAAATAAGTATGAACATTACAACTTAATGTTAATACTTATCATTAATATATGACTATTGAGAAATGAAACATAAAACTACATGATAATATTGCAGAAGCTGTGACCCATATTTATGGGTACATTATCTCACTCAAAGATAAATTAACCATCAGCCTTATAATCATAACAACATCATCTAAACGGTTTGTTTTATTTTTATTTTCTGTGCCTTCATCTTTGGCAGGGTCATACACAATAAAAAAAAAAAAAAGTATAAAAAAACAAAGCAACAATGTGTGTATATAAAACTTTAAAATTTTACATGCATTCATCTAAACAACAAAATCTATATTATCATTATTATCATTGTAATGCTTCAGTGTGTTTTGTTGTAATTATGTATTCATATGTGACTGATAAAATACTGTTTAATACTGCAAAATGTTGCACCTGATCTCCAGAGATCTAGTGATATCATCCAGTGTTGATGGTTTATGGTTTCTTGGGTTTGGCTTTGGGGACCACTTTAACAGTGGTGGACACTGATGTGACTCCTTGCAGGTTCTGGGCAGTGCAGGTGTATGTTCCCTGGTCCACATCCCTCACCTCATCCACCAGGAGGACAGACTGAGACTGCTGTTGAGCGGCTCCTCCACCCACTGGACTGATACTCTCTTGTGTGTACAGAGGCCTCCCAATCTGCAAACAGCACAGGTGCGCCATTCAGTTTGGGAAAAAAACACGTACTGTTCAGCTTGGGAGAAAAGTTACCTCTTTAGAATAAGCCATTAAGTCTGCAGCTTAAATGAAAGACACAGTAAGCTATAATGACAGTGGATGTACATAAATTACACGGCTCCTACACTTAATTTGACTCACTACCAACCTGAAATGTACATTTTTTATGCATCAAAATGGCTTATTAATGATCTATAGAGCATTCATATTTAGATTAGTATTATTTAGATTTATCACCGTTATCAAACAGTACTCTCTCCCTGAGTGTCTGACCTGCTGTCCTGGGTATTCCCAGGTGAACTCTACGACCACGTCCTGTTCTCCCGCCACAGAACAGCTGACACGCAGATTCTCCCCCACAGCCACCGAGCTTGACGAGGCCTTTACCACTGGAGCAGGAGGAGCCATGGGGTCTGGTAAGTGAGTTATGTAAGCGATAAGTAACACTAAACAATAATTTAACAGTGATTTACATTAGTCAGCATAACGAAACTGTGCATGTTCTGCCTGTTTTGTCCAGTTTTCTCCTGCAATTTTAAAAATGTACGTAGATGGAGTACTACATTGCCCTCTTCAAGTAGTAGCAGTACTTTATGTACAAGGATGTAAAAAGGCTAATTAACTACACATAGTTACTTCTAGTTCTGCAATTAACAAGTATTTTTAGTGTTTAATCTGTCAGTCCTTATTTCTGATTTATTGTTTAGTCTATAAAAAGTCAACAATTTAAGTACTAGAAAGGCGAAGTACGAAAGTCGAAGTACAAATACTGAAAGAAGTTGAATTAGCAGTTAAAGTGGAAGTGCTGAATCAAGTTGAAGTGTCAATTTAAGTGTAATCAGCTGCAATGAAACTGCAGAAAAGAGCTGAACTTGATTCAGTTCACTCACTAAAAGGTGTTTGCAGAAAAATTGACCTGGAAGTGAAAGTCCTGAGAGAAATTTTGTCGGCTGAAGCGTAAGCACTGAAAGCAGATGGAGTAAATTGTGTTAACAGTGGCAGTTGTGGGAGTTAGAAGAGCTGAAGAAAAGATGTTTTTTGTTGTTGTTAAAAATGTGAAAGAGTTTGAAGTGTCAGTCGAGGTGTAAGCATTGAAAGGAGTTGAAATGTCAGTTGTTTGTTTTGAACAGTCAAAAACCAAAAGTACATCAAGTATATAAAACAGAAAAAGTAGCAAATCCTCACATTAGAAAAGCTGGAACCAACAAATGTTTGACCTGTTTGCTTGATAAATTACTTTAACAAGAGACTATCAAAACTGATGTCAATCGGTTTTTGTGCCATAATTTCACCACTTGTTACTTTCCACCCCTGCATGCAAGTTAGGTGGAGAGTCTAAATGGCTCATGATGTGATCCTCTGTACAATACAGTACACTTGTCAGACCTGTGCTGATTTGTTTACTTGTATTTTTCATAGTCTTGCTTACTGATTCATTCTGGGAGTGGCTTTGTCCTTGATCAGCAATAGGCGACAAATTAATTCGTGATAAGGGATTGGATGACTTAGTGGCAGCACTCACAGTTAACGTAGATGAGCATGTACATGATGGAGCTCTGCCTCAGGTTTCCCAGACTGGCTACACAGAACAAGGCTCCAGCATGATAAGGCTGGGGTCGATGAATGGTGAAGCCCTTCTTGACATTAAAGGAGATTTCCGTCCCGTCCACCGCCACCTCCACTGGTGGAAACTCGCGGTGGAGAGTTACTTTGGCCTCAGGTGACGTCACCTGGCAGGGGAGGACCGTCGGCCAGTTGGTTCTCAGCTGAATCACCTCGTAGTAGTTAGACGATGGAACAAATAGTTCTTGTGGGTCTGATTGGTACAGTGGGAAGATATGGGAGATTGATGATAAGATAACACGTGAATATAAAAGTCTTCCTATCAAGATGATGGTGAAATAAAACAGAGGCCTGCAGGTCTGAGAAGTGCATGTGTAAGCATCAATAATGTTTATTCATTGTACCGGGAAAGAAGACAAAGACCTTGACAGCTTTGTCATACTCTTTCCTGCAGTCTGTGTCTTCACAGTACATAGGATAACAGGTGTACTCCCCTGTGTCTGCACCAGTCGTGTTGACTAATGTCAGAACACCATATCGCTCGTGTTGGACAATCCTGCAGAGCCAAAACAGCAAACAGTCAGAGAACATACTCACACTCCAACAGAATTTATCTTTCTATCATTAGAAAAATAAATTATACGTGCGTAATAAAGATTTATCAACCGCATCACTTACCTGAGCCTTCCATCGTCATCCTCTTCCAGGTACGACGGGACGCTCCACTGCACGGGTTTGCCCCTGCACCTCAACTCCAGAGTGTCTCCTGTCTGCACACTTATAGTTTCTCCCACCTTCTTAAACTTCCCTCTGTTTAGCACCTTTGTGTGTCAGATACAAAATCATACAGTTAACTTTCACAGATGCAGTCATTTTTCTGTGTTTAATGAATGCTCCTTAAGCCAGTCAAAGAGATGAAACACCTGTGTGAGAACAGTCTGTGCTGGGGCTGCAGGCGTAGCTTTGATCTTGGGTTTGGCTGTTGCAGCTCTGGGCCCTTTATTTGTTGATTTCCCAAGTTTGGGTTTGCTTGGCTTGGGCTTCCTCCCTGGAGTGGTCTTCTGTTCTTGGCCGTCTTTTTGACAATAAGCTACACAGTGTGCAGAGAACATGATGCATCAGTAGTTCGCAAATACAGATACAGTCAAATGTTTAATGATATTAATTTAGTGATAAGTAGTTACTATCTTAATAAAAAAGAATACAGTAAGAATACAGTAAGATTGGTGTGTGGTAATGGTATCATTTTTACCGGATGCCAACTTCTAGAGTAAGCCATGTCATGCAGTAGGCCAACAGAAATCTCCCCTCTGTCATGTCTCGTCGGTTTTGTTAAGTTCCATGTCTGTCATGTTTCTGTTTCCTGTTCTGGCGTGTCTGTTTTGTTT
>LKNJ01000294.1:0-92456 GCA_002120245.1 Maccullochella peelii
AAAACGTGAAGCGCTGTGAATACTTTCCGGATGCACTGTAGAAGCACACTAGTATTTCACTTCTTTGATCATATTTGGGATATAATGCCTCACAGTTATTCATATCCCTGTATACTTCATGAAAGAAACAAGTCATACTGACTATCTAAAACATAACTCAATTTCAAAGTCAATGAGTGATCAGAAACAGAAATAAACCCGGCAGTTGTTTGTTGGTTGTGATGGGCCTCTGAGGATGCTCTCTCCCGTGGGCTGGGGAGACTTTAAGCCCACATGGAGATGATGAAAACAGTCCTCATAAGGTTGAGAACACTAAGAGGGCTGAATGAGTGTGTATACTTGGTTAAAGTAATAAGCGGTGAAATAGATGAGATCAATAAACAGGGTACAGTGACTCAAACAAGCCTTTGAGCTGCAGGGAGTTTTTTATCTTAAAATCGTCAGATGCAGGTAAACATATTGATCTCACTATTCACCCATGTCATCACCTTGCTCTTGTCTAAGGTGAGTCTTGGCTCTGTGGAGTGAATGAGTCAAAAAGAGAGGAAACAGAATGGGATTAGGGAGCATTTTTCAGAGGCAACATCTGTTTGTTCATCAACCATGAAATGCCTTTTTTGGTAAAAAACAAAAGCAAGAATAATTGGTACTGTGTGTGCCTGAGCCATGCAATCATTAAACGTGACGCTCTCCCTACCATGGATGTTTTAATGGTTTGCAACAGCAAATGTGGTGCCAATTTATGCCCCCCACTGGTGCCACTTCCCTTTCCGTCTCATCCTCCTCTCCCTCCTTCATTCCCTTACCCACCATGGGTTCACCCTACTCTGTGTGACAGTGCGCGCTGCCAATTAGTGTCCCCCACCTGTCGTCGTGGGTCACTGGTGCAGGCATCTGCTGGGTGTGAAATTGGCCATCTCACTTT
Source organism: Maccullochella peelii (assembly GCA_002120245.1). NCBI lineage: Eukaryota > Metazoa > Chordata > Actinopteri > Centrarchiformes > Percichthyidae > Maccullochella > Maccullochella peelii. The sequence goes on from LKNJ01000294.1 coordinate 926, forward strand.
CGTCCATGAACTTTGCATGGTCCCCCCCCCCGTCGGCCCAAACACACACACACACAGATATGCCACTATGACCCAAAGTTGACCTTTATGGTATGGCCACCATGTAAGAGGAAAGGGTGTGATACAAATGATACCTCTAGCTTGGACTGGGTATTAAAAGACTATCCCTACCAGAATAGTACACATTACCATGCATGTTTTGGGGTATCAAAAGATATTCAAAAGCTTTGACAGCTTGTATTTGTATTCTTTGTAGTCACGTCATCATGTTCCCAGATCTCAGACATAAATTTGGCAAGTACAATGTTATTATTCCCATAGGAATGACAGCCAAAACTACTAAAAAACAAGACTCAAGTAGTAATAAAGCAGATTTATGCTTTAATAATAGACAATCAAGTTTTATTGTTGTTGTGGGAATTTATACTGAGTTCAGATGAACAAAAGAGGCATCAATAAAGCATAATTTAAGAACCAGTATCAAATCTGAATAAGCTGAGTGTGTGTTGGTATGAAAACATTTACAACAATACTCAGCTTTCCCTCCAGCTACACAGCTGTAAGCCTTTCATTCACCAATACAAGAGTCATTTACACTGACTCCAAGACTTTCATCCAGGCAAGCTCTATCATATTATCCCAATTTGGAGTAGCTACACTCTAGCCTATTAAGCCTGATGTTTCTGAGGAAAGTTAGATTGGCCTTGAATAAATTGTCTACAGTAGCCTGACTACGATAGCAGTATTGTTTTGGGTAATCAGCCATTTTAGAGCAGACAGAGGCACACCTACATTATTTTATCACTCTGATTGAATGCTTATCCTCAATCTAATGAGGTAAATGATTGCCTCTTCATTATGTGTATGGTGAGGGAGCAAATTAGAATTTAAAGTCAGTGTGCTGGAAGAAACCACCAGCTTTTTTAAGTGCTAGTTTTGCGATGGTGGTCTTCATTCAGCTCATCAGTATTTGCAGCACAGCGGACAGCATAGGGAGCGTTTCACAAGAAATTATGGCAGGCTCTACTTTTGCTGCGCAGTCCATCACTGCCACTCGTCAAGCCTGAATGGGATATGAGTCAGAACGAGAACACTTCTAGAAGGAATGAGTTCACACAGGGCACACTCCATTGTCACTTTAACATGCTTTTTAGAAGGCAGGCCCATGTCAATCACTGTCAGTGCAGTTTATACTCCTCACTTTATTTACGCAGAATCATTTTGATACTGACATACCAACACATAAGCTTAGACATTTCCTGCACTGACACATCTTCACATGGGATTGGGGTGTCATGCTAGGCCTGGTTCAGCTTGTTTGACACAAACCAACAGTCATTTAGACAAAAAAGTGGAGGGGACCCATTCTGGTGTAGGGCCCCTAAAGATTTCTGTTGCCTCATTAGATGGAGCCAATTAGGAAGATCTTTGTCTCATTATGTAGGCTGGCCCCAGAGAGACAGCTGGGCCTGTCTGTCTAACTGTTTGTCGCTCCCTAGGTGTGTGTGTGTGTGTGTGTGTGTGTGTGTGTGTGTGTGTGTGTGTGTGTATGTTAGCTGGGAGTGTGAATTGTGGAGCACCTTAGCCCTGTGTCTTTGTAAGTTTGTCCATTTTATAATCACAGGAAAATTAAAAGAAGCCTGGGGGAGCAGTCAACACATTTCCTGAGCAACGATTAATTTCTATGTTTAATGTGGGCCACAGCAAACGCCATATGCTTCAGTATACTAGCAATACAAGGAACATACTGTGGCTAGCCTTTCCTTTCCAAGAAAAAAAACACAAGGCTGAAGCTATTGATTTTTTCAAGCATGATATACATTTTTAAATGAAATCATGTAAGGCGGGCAAACAAATGCAACTCTCAGTGGGAATTAGATTAGAACAACCTGATGAGTGATGATGAAACTACATATCAATAATTAATGAGACCAATACTAAAGGTCAAGCACACAGCAAGCCTCCTGCCTGACTCGCCATAGATCTGGCTACAGCTTTACTGCAGAGGTGCTCACAACAGCAATGACTACTGCAGCAGTAAGGGAGTTTTGAGTCCAGCTGGCTTTGAAATCACCAAATGTGAGGACGGCATTGATTCTGCAGTACTGATTCAAGTTGCTGTTTTCTACAGAGAGAGAGAGAGAGAAAAAAATTGCAGAGAATCTAGTACTTTATCAGCACTGTGGGCAGCAGAGAGAGATGGAAAAAGAGGATGACTCAGAGGTAGTGGGTGGATTGCGACCAGGTGAGACACTGGTACAGCAGATGGGCAGATTTTCAGCACTCAGTCTCTCCATCATGTTGCAGGCGGCTCATTGGGTGACGAACACCTACTATTCAATCTGACATGACCAACAGTACTGCCATACATTTTCTGTTTTAGAGAGAAAATATAATGGAGTTCAAGTTCAAAACTAGAACTCTTTTTTATGATTTAACAAAGGCTGCGTATAAGGAGAGTGGTAAAGAGAGTAGGCAGATCGCTCTACATATGTAAGGCCTGAGTCGCTCTATAGGACTGCTGTGGTGTCTCCGAGCAAAACATTTAAAGCCTGAATACAAAGGGCTGTATTAATAGTAGTAGTATGGAAGAAGTAACACACACTTTTGACCAAAAATATTTTAACATGCAAGCTGATGTCTGATCGATTGACACTTGCTGCTCGTTTTCCTCTTTATGATGCCTGGAATATTCTCGCTTGATATTAGACACAAAACTGCCTTCACATTTACCACTACCCATCTATTCTCAGTTGTCTCTCTGTTTTATTTTTAGTTTGGCTGCCCACATTAAAGGGCAAAACTGTTCACCAAAATTCCTGTTGCTAGAGGACAAGATTTGCTAGCAAAAATGAGTCTAAAAACCAACAGCACTTACGAGTGAATTAACTGTGATTTAAAAAAAAAAAAAAGAGTATTACAGTAGCACTGCATTTTACTCATTTCCTGTAATGTCTGAATATTCTTAGAATGCTAGTGTCTACAGTTGGCTTCGTCCAGTTGTGCAGCTAGACCCAGAGGGACACAGTGAAATGTCGGGATCACAGCAGACTCTCTCTCACATTCACACACACACACTGACACACAGATGTGGGTCAGAGCAGTGGCCCAATTAAAATGCCAGCATGTACCCTACTGTATCAACTTTGATCGACAGCGGCGCAGTGCAACGCTGTAAGTCCGTAGTGACACCAATAACCTTTGCAAGTATTTATCCCAAGTAAAATGCATTTACACAAATTGACAACACTAACATGGAAATGTTACATCGCAGGACTATGAACCTAATTACCACACACACAACCCTGCATTTAAAGGTAATTTAGCTGTGAAACACAACTTTCTACATGGCTCAAGTTTATCGATGTCACACTGGTCTGTTACTGAAGTAAATAGTGGTCCAAATGCTTTAATTTACATAAAATACATTTTGCGTGGTATCAACAATTTCCAGTGAGCCCCTCACTACATAGGACTGACTAACTGGGCCTGGGTCATGAGACTTTAACAGTGATCTAATCTGACTTCCTCCTCCCTCCCTCCCTCCCCCCATCTCTTCCTATCTTTGGAACTTTTTTTTCCGATCAGCTAGACTGGGGCTGTGGAGTGTAGTGGGTGAAATCGCATGGATCAAATTAAATTTGGCATAGTTTGCACTGGGAAGACAGCGAGAGTGTGTGCATGTGTTTGCGTACGAGGAGGCCTGTTTAAGGAAAGGTAGCAGTGGGGGTCTCCTAGGGACTCATCAAAGCATGCCGCGTCCACTGCAGCCCCACGTTAAGCTCAAGTCAGTGCCTCATTGTGTCTGTGTGAATGACCCTGGGGGAACACCAACTCCCGCTGCGCTGCATGCATTCCCCTCCGCATGTTTGCTCTGCCCAGGGTGTGGCCCAGTTCGAGAGGATTACGCTGAGGAATGCAGCCGAGCCCATCTTTTAAAACAAGAGAGGAGAGGGGGGCTGAGGCATAACGTTCATGTTCACTGAAGCTTCCTAAAGATCCAAAAAAATGCAAATGCAATAAGCCCAGAGGGAGGAAGTTAGAGGTAACCGTTAATGTTTAAGTTTCTGTTAAACTGTCTGTCTGGTTTCTGTCTGGACTGGTAGGGTCGCAGGCACTTTCCTACTGAACCTTAATAACAATCTTTGATAATTGGTTTATAAATGTCGCTCTGGTTCTCTGCCTGGCTAGACCTGTCACTTACTCCTGCCTTTATTTCTTCACTCCTTTGGTTAAATCACTTGTTCTCTTCCCTTCCTTAGCCATTCAAATATTAACACCTTCCCTTCTTTCCATGTTCCCTCACTTCTTTATTTACCTGTTTCTGCCATCCCACGCCCCCAAGAAACACTTAGGCTCTTTTGAATAGAGTCCGGATTAAGATGTTCTTACTAAGTGAGGGAAACCAGGGCACCTCACCCCCGAGGGGGACTGCGGCGAGTCTGTGACACAAATGAGCAAACACTCCACACACCTGTAAGTAGCTTCTATCATTTCTCCTGCTTCACAGCTTTCTTTTTGGAAACCGCAACTTGACGAAACACGATAGTGCCAAGATGCACCAGACTATCCCCCACTTCTCAGACTATTGAAGCTCAGTGAAGTGAGGAGGTCACCTGGAAAAAATTTCCTGGCACAAAAAAAATGTGGAAGAAAATCTTTACAGATCATGTTATCAGTCACCTGATCTACTGTGTAAAGGCTTGAAGGCCTTGTGTTCATCTAAAAATACTCTCTAGTATGAATGTGTAAAATACATTTTCTGCAGTATGGAAAATAGCTATTTAAATGACAATCTCTCCATATGCTGGTTATTTTTAGTCTTATTTTCTTCTTCATTTAAAATCTGCCTATGTGTGTTATGCCATATTTGTGCAATGGCAAGCAGTCAAAACCATAAATTAAGACAAACGCTCTGGACATGAACAGTCTTTTACTGCAGAAGGAAGAAATATAACCCAGTCAACACGGTCAGAGACAGCACTAGAGAGAAAAAACTGGAAAAGCAGAGAAATAAGCATCAACAAAAGGCTACTGTCAGAGACACTGCCAATGTGACATCATCACATGACTGGTGTGATTGCATTTACTTCATTAACATAGATATTCTCACTCATTTCCTATGGCCACCTCCTCCCCACCACCACTTTGTCATGGTTTCCATGGTCACAGCGCAACAAGTATCAAAGAGCTTAGAGGAAATGGCTTCAACCACGACACATCATGTGTGACGCTGCTGGAGAAGCACTGCTGCCTGTATTGATTATCCATCAGCTTCTGCAGTGAATGATGTTAAAGTTGCAAGGAAGGAGTGTTCGGCCCAAATATGGATGATATTTCAATCTCGCTCAATGAAAAAGATTTAGACTGTCAGAGTCCAGTCTGCTTGATTTTACTTCTGGTTCAAAATTATGTACAGCAGCTACTGAAAAAAAACTGTTTTAATGGTGAGATCAGTTATTACACATGTGCCTGCTCAGACCTGAACTGTGTTTTTGAGCCATAATGGCAATGACATTTTGCTCTGCAAGCATGACCATATGTCATTTATCATGTCCTTTGTTAGATTAACTAATGGTGCTGTGTCTTCACATGTTTAAATCATCTACCTGTTGTCACACTGTTTAAACAACTACAATCTGCATTTTAACAACATATTTAAATGCCTGGCAGCCACCAAACGTGTCTGCACATGTTTAATTCGCAGGCATTTTTCCTAACTCAAAAGATAAAGCAGAGACAAACCTCAAATGCGTGGGAAAGTCACAAAATAAACATACTAACTATTCTGGATTTAAAGAGAAGGGTTGAACTGTGACGGCTCCATAATATGTTGTGAAATCTAATGCGTTTGAATGAAAAAACTGTTACTCTTGTTGTTGAGGTCACCACTGGCAAATGTTCATGTCATGTCTCAGTGGAAATAAATGATACCTGGTAAGCTATATCATGTCTGCCAACCAAATGTGAATACAGCCTTAGTTGGACAGAGATGAAGCAGCCCCGTCCTATTTTGAGACATGACAAATGTAGCATAGAGAGACTATTTCTGAAGAACACAGTGTAGAGCAGGAGGACAAAAAATAATCCCCTAGACATTACACTATAGAAATGCTGAGAGCAGCACAGTAGAGTCGGGACGCTGCAAGCTTTATGACCGAGAAAGCAGGAGCAAACCTAGCAGGAATGATTCCTCGTCGTCATTTGTCCCATGCAAAGCACACTAACGGAAAATGCAAAACCACGTTTATTTCAGCTGCTGGTGTCTTCCCAGGTCCTGATAAATGGAACTTGTGTGAGTGGCCACTGTTTGGCTGCCACTACACCCGTCCCTATCCTTGCCGTGTGTCAGCCTCTGCCTATGGTCTGGGGACTTCACAACCTGATCAGAAATCTGAAAGGCCTGGTTGCTCTCCAGGTCTCATCTGATAAGGATAAGGATGGATTCACACACAGGAGCAACAACCGAATTATGCTCTCAAACATAATTTATACCCAGCAAGAATACATGAGGCACTTATCTCTTCTATATTTCTTGTCATGAGCAATGACAGCCTTTCTGACTTGTCCTACTGCATTGTGTTTAAAATTAATAACACCTTTTAAACACTGCGTTGCAGAAGATGATTGCCAGTCAGAGACACCTATAATTTACTAAAAATGTACCTAAAATGTATCATCTCAAACAATGTTGTTTTAATGTTGTGCAGCCCAAACACCTAGTAAATGATTATGTGGCTCTGCTTGACACAGCATACATACAAATTATTTAAAAACTTTTTGAACTCAATTATAATATTGGTTCAAAGACAAAAAACAAATTATTTTATTTTGGCAATAGGCTGCAAAATTTGAGATTTGGCTATAGGGGAGTTCAACAGAAAGGAGCCATTGTCATCGCAGGAATGTTTTACCAATTCAGTCTGAAAACAACATCCAGAACACTCAAATTCTCCACTATGTTGGCATGCTTGTCTACCACTGCCTGACAAGTGCAACAACAGAGTTAATCGTCCTACTCTACTCCTCTCCTGAGCTGTACCTTTCACGTGTTTCTGAAAACCACCCTTCTGATCATTGGCCAAGTCACGCCTGGCAGCACACAACCCTGGCATGATAACCCTATCAGATGAGAAGACCCAGGAAGACGATACGGGCGTAATGGGGTGGAAATCAGCCTGCCGTGGAGAGAAACACATTTCCTAATGCATAATAAAGCATTCATTCTCTTAGCTGTCACGAGGAAAGTCTTTGTGAGAGAGGGGGCGAGTTGGAGTTAAAAGTACAGAGAATCCTGTATTCTCGTTCTCGTTCGTCACTGGGTTGTATGGTGAAAAGGGGGGGAGTGAGAGAGAAAGAGTGGCTGCAATTAGAGACCGATCTGTCTATACATTTAAACATTTTAATGGTTAATTTAACATCTGGTCTAGGGACAACAGTTGAAAATGTGCCTTTTGTGAATGGAGAAACTACTACTATGCACCATGCTTGTCAGTCAACTAGCACTTCTAGGTTTTGTTGCCTGCCACCACACAACACAGCCCACCAGGCTAGCCTTTCAAAAAAGGACCCGATGGAGGTGCCCATAGATTACATCAAGTCATCCCCACCCAGCACCCCCACCTAGTGCTGGGGAGATGACATGGATTCTGTTGCTCAACAGATGATGCTGACAACAGCTGTGAAGTTGCCATGGTGATGCTCAAGAGGCTAGCAAAGACCTTTTCCAATCCATCAAAGGAGTGTCAGAACACCTTGCGTGAGACAGGGAAGATGACCCTTTTGTCCACTATGGTCAAGTATTCCTTGCAGAGAGGATTTCTCATAATTAGACGCCTCATTCATGTTATCAGAGAACAGGGGTGACAGGATAAGTAACCTCAAGTTCTTCTAGGATTTACAGTGGCATACGCTTTTCCTTCATTCTGTACATTAAGGTATAGATGATGCATGAATTGCCAGTGGATTGCCTCAAAGCCACTATTTGTAGAGGAAACGTCAGTGAGAATAGTCTAAATGAAAGGTGGCACTAGTATAAGGTTGAGTGCTCCAGTCATTTAGTTTCCTCAGTCAGGGATGACTGGTTGTAGTTTTCAAGGAACAGCAAAATCATGTCGTGCAGAGGATCCATGTCAGGCCTTCCCCTTGCATGGTTCAACAACAAATCGATCCCGATTGGAGTCAGCTGTTTGTTCATTAAACCATAACAGCATAACAGCTCGCAAAATCTGGCAGCTGGGAAGGAATGTCACTCAATGACTGACTGCAAGCAATAACTCAGGAAGCCTTACCATGAGCTAAGTCTTAGCCAAAACAGCTGATAGCACCATAAAGGTAGCGTGTTTTCATAGTTTCAAATAAAGAATTGACCATGAGCAACTTGTTATGAAGAGGGCTTTTACGCAATTTAAAGATGTTAATGGTTTCATGTACGAAAAATGTGAAAGTGAGGAAAGCCATGTGTTTCAGGAGGTTCAGGGTCACATATGTCCCCTGCAAACCACCATTTTTCGGAATAAATGTAATAACATTTTCAGTCTCTCTCTTTTGTCACTGACCTCGTACACAACCTTGAAAAATGTGACCTACACTCTCCACACACTGCGCTGCTGTATATGTGAAATGCAAAAAAAAAAAGACAAACTCCTCACAGTTCCAGTGTTCTGCTCTAGTTTCTTTGGCTATTTATCATTGTCACAGCTGTTTTTTTTTTGTTGTTTTGTTTTTTCTCTACACAGCTTGAAAATAATGGGTTGCTCTTGAACGCAGTCATCTTATTTGCAGCATGTGGGGGCTTGTGTGAAGCAACCTTGTTATAATTGGGGAGACTTTCAGTGTCTGGTGTTACACTAATTTACCACTATGAAAAAACAAATTGTGCAATTAAGGGAATTGAACATAACACATATAACAGCGACATAACTTGATAAGAGGGGTCAACAAATAAACTACAGGCCTTTATTGAAGGAATATACTTCAACATGGTTTTAATGCCTCTAGTGGATTTTCATATGAACCAAATGTAGTCAATAATAACAATTATATCCATTTAAAATTGAGATTCTGGCCACAAGTTGACAAAAAAGAAGATAAGTCACATCTTGAAAATGCAATACCTATACATCTTCCTGGATCTGTGAGAACCAAACACTACAAAACAAGCTCTGGCTGTTTGTGTTGGTGGTTGGTTGTGTGTGACAGCTGACATGCACCCAGGAATAGAAGCCCTGGAATGACTTAAGGCGATCAGATGTTCGCTCGCAAGTAAAGATGATGGACAAGGCATGGTAACATTAGAAGAACTTACCGTATAAAAAACAAAACGCACACACACACACACACACCTGTGGTGACAGTAAACATGACAACAGACCTCTCTGGCCTTTAGCTTCATAGGTCAGGCTGGTCTGCTAACTGCAGCACAGCATGGAGACCTGACACACATGCTAATTTGAGCAGACAACCTACACCCACCGACCATTAGGAACCACAAAGCTGTAACATTTCGCGTCAGGTGCTATATTGGTACTGCAGAGATGTTATCCAATTATCCATATTTGCCATCCAAGAGAAATAAATTAACCAGTAGAAACTATGATTTCTGCAGTGTATTACTGTGTTACTGTATTTAAAAGTCCTCACCTTTAACGAGTCAAAGCAGGCAATCACCCTCCCATTCTCCACCTGGCAGCTTTTGGGTGGGTGGGCAAATTTGCATTCCTCATCGCTGCGTGAACAAGTCCCTCTCTGAAACTGTCGGCACACTTCCAGGGTCAGCCATTTTGTGTCCCGTATCGAGGCAATGTTTAGAGCCATGTCAGCAGCACTGGCTGTGGAGCTGGGGTGGAATGGAGCCACTTGGTTTTAGGAGGACGCTATCCTCTGACGAGGTTCCAGTAAAAAAATAAAACACACAACAACTAATACTGATGGAACATGTAGCTATAAATGATCTGCTTCAGGTCAGTGGATGAGGTTTGTCCTTGGGACAGGAAAGTGGAGGTAATGGACTGGCAAAGTCTCTGTGACCGGAGCATGGGACTGCACTGCTGTTGTGGAGTTTGTCAGTCAAACAGCTAATTGTTCATCAATCAGTAAGTCTCAGGTGTAGACCTCTGACAAGGCAGAGGGGGCATGCTCGGAGCCAAGCTCTACTGGTTGTACCGATGTCCCCAAAATGTCCTTTGTATGAGCGATGATATCTGTGCAAGGGTGGATGTTGGGGAGCAAAAGTGGTGCTATTTTGAGGTGCAATGGCACAGTTTAGAACGACACAGAGTTTGTAGTTTTCTATTGTTTAAAAGTCTTCAGTACCTACTCTCTCTGAGCTTTGGCACCTTGGCCAGCAGTGCAGTGGCCCCACCTCTTCACTTAGGGTTCCCTCACACTGAGCACAGGACAAACCAAAAAATCAGGGGTCACGGCTGAGCAATGTGCTGTCACGACTGCAGAGGGAAAAATCTGGAGCTCTTCAGAAACACCCAGGAATCTTCAGGAAGGGATGTTGTCTCACAAGGCACTTTCTATCAGTGATCTGTAATGGAGGAGAGAAAGAGACAGAAAGAGAGAGACATGAAACAAACAGTGAGGCTATTTTCAGAGTGAGAAAATGGCTTGCTAAATATGATGGGCAACTATTTATCTAATAGGCCTCAACAGGCGTTGGAAGTGTTTGTGTATGCATGTCAATCTGAATTTGTGTGCATACTCCCCCAGAGGGGTGCTAGCTCTAAAGGGTACAGGGCTGATGAACCAGAGAAAAGGCAGTTGTGAGGTTATTCAGAAGCCACTTGAGTTTAAGTCCCCCAATCACTGCTGTGTGCCATTGTACGGGGTGACTACAAGCCCACTGGCTCTCCAACATATTGCATACAAAGCGGTGAATGGCAAAAGCCTCTGTGCTATGAGACAGTGGACAAGAGCATCAAGTCAGAGCAGAGATAGAAAAAAGCCCCAGGGTCCAACACGCCCTGTAGAGCCATGCACGGCGGGATGGTGCAGCCAATAGAAAACCGCGCAGCGCAGCACTATTCCGGGCAGCCATCCAGCAGCCACAGAGGGACCGAGACAGATGCATATGCCAGTGCCAGACACGATTATGACACTGCCCAGTGTCCTGCAATATTCACTGGTCTCCCACTGTCCAAATTAGATACCAGCTCATTGACAGCAGGCTGTCAACTTACATTCATAGGGGGAATATGTGCTCCCTGCCCTGTCCTGTAAAGGTGCTGGTCTCTGTGCCTGTTTGTTGTCTAGGGATAGAGGGGGGACAATTGGTGGAGCAACAATCTGAGGAAGTGACCTTTAGCTTGAGTGTACGAAATCCATTACTAAGCTACTGCGCAGGGAGCTATTTTCTTGGCACATCTGGAAATGTTTTTCTGCTAAGTGGGGGCAGGGAAATGGCGCTGAGGACACCAGACTAAGGGAGGAGAAGGAGAAGAAGTAGTAAAAAACCTACAGCTCTGGTTAAAAGATTCCCCCTTTACTGTTCTAACCATATAAACGTATCTACAGAAAACACACAAGACCAGGAGCAATCACCAAGAATATGTTCAATTCTGTGACAACAATATCTTAAACAACTTCTAAAGGCATATGACAAGCTCCACTTGGTGTTAATGAAGGCAAGTTGAGACTTGTACTCAAACCATCTATGCTACTGTTAAGGGAAGAAGAAATCCCTTCACAAATTCCTAGAATTCATAGATAGAAACCCTAAGATAGTTGTCATACAGGTGTCCGTAAAGTCCTTCAGGTTTTGTCAGATTTGGGTAAGGCACAGTTATTTTTGTCCTGCTGTCCTGTAGACCATAACATCATCCTTCGTCTTGGTCTGTTAGTTGAACTTGGTCTCTCTAATTGGAGACTTGTGAATTCTGTTTGTAGTTTTGTTTGAAGTCTGATATATCAAACAGAGTCAAAAAGTCAAAAAGACCATAAGGGTGAGACCATATACCCAAAACGATAAATGGCTCACGAAAAAAAAAAATCTTCCAGACTGCGCTTGATTTTTTTTTGTGGGTCACAAAAACAGGTAGATTTTCTTTGAAACTTGCAGCAGAAAGATGCTTCCACTTACTGGTCACTTAAATCACCAACACTATACTGTTCTAAGCCTATGAATCCAGACTATTGTCTAGCTAATCATATTGTCCCACTTTAGTGCTGATCATGTGAAATGAGATGAGAAGCTTCCTCGCCCAATCGTACTGACGCCCAGGCTCCACTCTCCAAGGCAGGATTTAATTTCACACCATCTCCCCAGGGAGAGAGCCAATCGCTGCAGAAGAGAAAGTCAGGTAAGAATCATGTCAGATCTGACCTTTGACAATTAATCCCTTCTTATTTTTAGAAGCCATAAGAAGTCTGTGATCAAGCTAACCTACTTTGTCAGAGTGAAGGGACGATGGCGCCATTTCTCTGTGAAAAATGACTTGGCCTAAAATGATGGAGCATTTCAGGTTTACAGCACTGAAAGCTTTTATAAAATTGAGTAGGCCGACAGTGTGGATAAGGGTTGGTTGGGGCCATCTGAAAAGCTCAGGGGGGACTCAACAGGCAACATTCAAACAACATTTGCCATGAAAGATATTCAAAACAAATGGTGAAGACTGAAGATCAAAAACATCCTTATGATGGTACGATAAAGATCATGGAGGAACATGAATGCAAGTCTGTTCCCATACTGTATAGACTACTGTTTGTGCAATTTGCCAAGGGAATTTAACTGTCGTCCAAGCAAAATCTGCATTGAGACTAGGCTTGAATACATTATTTAATTAACTGGTTAGACAATTGATAAAACAGAAAATTAATCGGTTACAATTTTGATAATCCCTTCAAAGTAAAAACACAAACATTTGCTGGATAAGTGTCAAATTTTCTAAGAATATCATATTATGACATACTTTCTGCCAAGGTAAAAAAAAATCTTTAAAAAATCAAGAGATCAATCAGCAGTGAAAATATTCATAAGATGCAGCCCAAGTAGTTTTCAAAGAACAGAGATGTACTACATACTTGAGGACGTAACCATTTATAATTTGCAGTGTTTTGCATGTGCTTTATCAAACTAGCTTTAAAGAGATTGATGTGTTTGAAATGACTCTGTCCTAGCATGTTAGCTGAGATGACTGAGCCCTCTTACACTCTTGAAACATACCAAAACCCCTGCTGGAAAGCAAACTGTTACTTCTGACTTATAACAACATCCAATCTTAAGAGCATGAGAAACTCAAACACACAGTGGAAGAAACATGCTTTGCAGTAATGACTGCTTTGGAAAACTGTAGCTGAGCTGAGAGGCAGTGCATGCAGTTTTGGTTTACTCTGGTTTAACGTGTCCTTGGACAGCATGCCTCAGGCTTGGCTCAGGCTAGCTTAGCTTCTGCTAGTGCATTACACCTACAGTACGTGCAGCCTGACTTAGTTTACGCTGAGCTTAGCAATTGATATAAAGGGAGGGAAAGACAGATGGTCAGCAGGTAGGAAGGGACCATACAGCACCCGATGTTTTTACCTCAGAGATTAGCCCTCCTGCACACCTTCATGACTGAACCAGGTTCCGTTTCTGCCATCCTGGACAGAAATGTGATGATTAGCATTTAACAGAAATAGAGTCTGAGTGAAGGACTAGTCTAATAATCTGGCTCTGACAACACAGAAATATATTGTGTTTCAAGGTATTGTAATGAAATGGATGCCATCATTTTCATACCAGATGCCCTGGATGTGCAGATGTTAATATGGCTGTTCACTTTGGCTACTGAATCTTTAATCCTGATAGTGTCATCCTTTGTGTTTTCCGCTATACAGGACCACATTTTTTAATAAAACCTAAAGAGCCAATCCTGCATGATCAGAGTATATCCTATTTATCTTTGTCCCCTCTGTGTCCTCAGTACAAACAGTGGACAGACAGGGTGACCTGAAAAAGCAGGGCAGAGATGTGAAGAAAAGCACCACAGTACTAGACTTTATGGATTACTGACGCTTACTAAGGCCAGCTGGCAGGGGCATTATCTTGGTCAGTCTGCTTAATTGAATGAGAGTCAGCGGGACTGGGGCGTCTCGAGTGAAAGTCATTGGCTTGACCTCTGAATACCATGTATGTATCCCATTAGTCTGGAGTTTATCTTAGCTGCTTGTATTTGCTCAGCAGAGACAATAAGCTACCTGGTTTCCATTGGTCGTGAGCCTTGTGACAACGTTTACTGTGGCATCAGCCAGGTGTTGCCAGCAAAATAAAGACAATACAAATGACAGTGACAGACAAGCACATGAGCTGGGTACCTGAGTGGCTGCATTTCCATTTATTACCATTTTATGCTGGCAAACCGCGGTTCTATGGTCATTTGCATGGCCAAGAGGAACAAGTGGTTAATGTTTTTCAAGGCTGTAGAGAGAGGGCCTCATTGTAGAGGGGAAATAAGAAAATGTCCACTTTCCAGTGAGTAATGGAAAATGAGTGAGCCTTATAGTACAGGTTTTATCAAAATGTCCCTATAAACCTAACCTAGCCTTCAGTGTGACATCACTAGCTTGCAAAATGTTCCTTTGCATCTTCCAGAGAGGATCAAAGCAGGGCTATACCCTGCAGCCTAATTCGTATTTAATACTATGGCCGTTATGATGCTTATGAAATTGTCTTTGGCATAAGCTACGGCTCCTTGAGTTCAATATCATCAAGTACCATTAGCGATAAGGACGGGTGAGTGAGCTCAACAGAGGCTATACCAGGACTAAGCTACTGTTCGGAGGCAACACAAGAAGCATTTCACAGAGTCAGCAGATAGGTGTGCCCCATATCATAATAGCCTTAGCTAAACCACAGTGACCCGAATGGCCCTGCTCATGATATGGGACTGGGCTTTTCTCTCCTGATCAGTGGCCCATTTCATAACACAGAACAGATGAGAGTGTTAGTATGTGGGATTGATATCAGCCCTGGCACACAGTATATGGACTTGTTTACTGTGTAAGTGTTCTTGTCTATTCTCTGCTTAGCCACAGGACTCGGGCAAGTCATCGGCTAATTACAGTATAGTTGGCAGCCAGAGGTGAACAGTGCTGTTCAGATAATCATGATGATTAACAGGATACCCAAGCTTACTTAATCTAAAGGTTTGAGGTGAGAATTGCAGAAGCACTGTACCCACTGTAACTGTTTTTGATAAGTTCGACTGACACTTTATATGTCCTAGAATCGAGAATGGAAAATATTAGATTAGATTAAAGCTCTTGTACATTGAAATATTAAGTGAAACACATCAAATGAATAGAAATCGTAAGCCTTCAAATTACAGCACTTGAAAACATAAGAGCTGAATGATTCAGCAAACTCACCCTCGTGTCACAGAGCAATCAGTCTCACTCTTTCATGCAGAAGATGTCTGAAAAACCTAGCAACTACTAAATCCTTTTAATACCATCTCGAGGTGCAATTTGCATGAGAGTCAATTCAGAGAAAAGGGGATTTCTGGCTGACAGGGTCTTGGTAAGGACTAAGTAAGGACTTGGTGCTTGTCTGGGATTTTTCCCATTATTTTCTCAACAGGAAGGGTTGAACTGATGTTCCGTTTTGGAAAACACCCACTTCCCCTTGATCCACGGCCAGACGTATGACACCACCCCGGCCTTTTCCATGTAGGCGATGATGTCCACTACTTGACCGCACCAGGCCCAGTGTCTAGCGCAAAGCTAAATCTAGATAGACAGCGGAAAGCTAGGGACACGTCAACCATGCCCCATCTAACTTAAAAGGTTAATTATGATGTGGGCCTTATTAGAACTGTGAAGCTCCAGCTTTTTCAGGCCATCATCTATTCGTGTCTACATAAAGAGCGTCAAAACATCAGACCCTGTTCTGAACACACAATCTTTGCCTTTGCCCTCGTTATTTGGATAATTTGCACACCAAGAGTTACGAGGAAAAACTTTGTGAGAACACAAAGAAAGCAGTGACTGGGCAGATGCCACATAACACAACAAGTTTTTCTCTAGAGTGAAAAATATGTATCCCATGTGGCAAAAGAGAGCTCCTGACATTTGCACTGAGGAAGGGGCAAGTCAATTGCTGTGATAATGCCTCTCCCTCAGGAGTCGAAAGAGAAAGTCCATTACAGTGCTGGAAACTGCAATAAGGTCAGTTACTGCCTGGTTGCAGCTTCCAGTGCTCCTGTGCATTTATCCCACACACTCTATATTTTCTTCCCCTTTCTCCCCTCATTTCCAGCCTCACACTCTTTCTCTTGCACAGATAAAACATTCCCTCTCCTCCCTCCCTACCCAGACTGGTATGCAGCACACTGCAGCAAAACTCCTGAAAGCAATCTTTAAAAAAAAAAAAAAAGAAAGAAAAAGCCAGCCAATATGACAGTTCTTTCCCACCTCGTTTCACTGGGTCCCGTAGCTCTGCTGTGTGCCTCCGTCTGTCTGCTGTCCCGAACATAGGAGGCACCTGGTGCTTCTGTGACACTGAGCTTCAGTACAGCTCTCCCTTCAGCCTCAGCGACTGGAGTTAATGACCGTATGAACTGTTGTCATTCCTCGCGAGCCGAGTGCTGCAGCCGGAGGTCCATGCCTAGACAGGGATTTTCTCTCGATGTCTCTCTCTCTCTCACAGCCACGGAGCAAGCGAGCGAGGCAGGCAGGCAGGCAGGAAGCAGAAGAGTGTCTACTCCAACTATCTGGCTGAAACACTTCCAGCCAACCGCCCCCCCCCCCCAACACACACACACACACACACACACCCCTTAAGCCAGCCCCTTCCTGTCCACCAGCCTGTGGCAAGGCCCTGCCCCTTAACAGCTCCAGCCAATAGACGGACAGCTAGACTGAATCACAGCTTTCTGTGCCTCTCGATTAGAACAGAGTAGACAAAGTGATGGGACGAAACTATACAGTAACAACCTCTGAATGCGGATTTTAAAAGGTATTTCCCCAATTTCCTGCCCTGCTCAAGAGCTGTCACATTATTAATTCCTTGTCCATCCTTCTCCTGGTGAACTTGATTATATTTAAATTCAAATCAGCACCACCAGAATTGTTTTCTAATAGAAAACAAGCTCAAGAACATACAGTCTAGGCTTGTTTCTCATACAACAAAGAAATACCAGAAAGCAAAAATCAAAGAGTTGCTGCAGTCGCATAATGAAGATCAGCCCTGTCCTTGTCTATGTTCTATCATCACATTTAACACCATCCCCCCAGGAAACAAGAGCACTGCACCTCCTCCCCCTCACGACTCTCCTCTACCTCCTCTCCGTCCTCTAAAGCCATCTACCCTACCATCCAGACACTCTGCTCCTCCTTCTTCTCTTACACATCTCTTCCCCTGGAAAATTACACAGTAGTGAACATTTCTGTTATTGTTATTGCATCAGAATTTGCTTGGGTAAAAAAAAAAAAAAAAGATTGGTGGTGGCCGGGATCTGTCTCCTCCCCCACCCGTCCTCTCCCCTCCACCCAGCTGATGACATGCTGGTTGGCATCATATGAGCCGTGAAACCAGAGCGTCACAGAACTGATGAGTCAGAGATCCAGCTTCATGACTTTTCGATCCAGTTTCAATAGACCAGATGTATCGTCTGTCTGTCTCTCTCTCTCTCTCTCTCTCTGTGTCTCTGTCTCATACAAAGGATGAATGACGCCGCAGCCTGGGTGTTTCGTTGACATCGAGGCTAAACATTTACTGTCTGATTACGCTTTATAGCTACATATAATCTGATGTTCCACAGGCAATAGATTTCAAATGGTCAAAAGGTTTTGGGGAGATGGGGGTTGGGGGGATTAATCTCTCTAGCATGAAAAAGTGTCTACCTGTCTAGCATATGACACTGAATACTTACGTCATCGTTGGCATCAGGGCACCTGTAGTGAAATAACACAGGCAAGCGCTCTGCCATTACATGAAGCATGAACAGAGAGGCACGGAACATCAGCCTTTGTCAAAGTGTCACCTTACCCCTTCTGTGAATGCAGTCTCAGTATGCTATACCATGTGCACAGATGCAGGAGATTCGAGGAGCAGGAATGCTCCTAGATGGCAACAACTGTATATTACTGCAGGATGAAATTTGACTGGTACGTCCAGAAAAAACCCCTCAATATGCTGTGATTCATCACAACAACAACAGCTGTACAGGCCAGCCTGCTACACCATTGCTGATAGATGAAGCTTATCAATTTCTCATTTGGCGGCAACCGACTTCTCAATAATCACATTACTGAATAACTGTCAATAACTGTATAACAAGCCCTGCTTGTAGCTAATTTCCACCAGCAGACCTCAGATAGCCTACCTCCTAAATACATTTGTCCGACAGGAAAACAAACAAAAGCCTAGCAGACAAACAAGCTGAGCCACTTCCTTCCCACTTGGTATCCCCTCCTCTCTTATTATCCCTGTCCTGTTTGACCCCAAACAGCTTGGCTCACTCACACACAACCAGATTCTATGGACCAAAGCGGCTTCATTTTCAAACACAAAAGGAGTATTATGAAACAATGGCTAATTACAGCAAATGAAGATTGATGGGTTAAAACTGTGTTCGAAAATGCTCCGCAGCCCAGAATACTGCATTTTGTTATTACTACTGAATAGTTTAATGACAGAGAGAGAAAAAACGGGGCTCAGAAATAGGGCACCGAAGACAGATCAATGAAAATGCAACTGTCTTTTTCTATTATTAGCCGTAATCAAATATCAAGCAGCAGAGAGTTGTGCTTCCTCTTTCCGCTTGAAACCCATTCTGGTAAGTCTGTCACACACCAAGACCACATGATGATTGAGAATAAACAATTGCCTAACAGATGCGTAGACAAGTGGTCAACCAGTGTGTTTTGGAGCTCAAGGCTGTGCATTGAGACTGTGTTCAAAAGTAAAGATCAAAATCAACTAGGAAGTACTGGTTTCACTACATTAAAATTCCTACTGGAATCTTTGGATAAATATCGTAGATTTTCTGTAGGTTAATCTGATGCTAATTTGACCCTACATAATGTTATTGTCCACTTTTTCATACTGCTGATTATACAAAACTAATTTCCTAAAAATCATAGCGCATTGTGGATTGCTATGTCTTACTCCAGTGTACCATTGCTGCAATAGCCTTAATGAACACAATATAATCCATACAAATGGCAAGCCAAAGTCCTGTTTACATTGTTATACTGACAGCTAATTTGAACTTAATGCCTGCTGCCTCTCTGTACCGTGCTTCCATTGGTGCAATTCTGTTCTGAGATGTCAATTTGCACTTTCAGAAGGATCACAACTTGTTAACCTTACCCAGGTGTGTAGGCTCTTGCTCAGTAGATTAAAATGTGCCTCCACTTATGTCTCATTAGAAGTGCTTTATTTTTTCTTGTACAAACAATTAAATCTAACAATCCGTTAATCAAGGTGCCATTACATTTATTGTGTTTAACCATTTGAATTTGAAAGTAATATCATACAGTAGTTAGTTTGTTGTACACTGGAATATGGGTGCAACTAGTGACAATGATGACAACGTCATTGCTTAATACTTGTCATTGTTTATCATACATGGTATCAATAGTAAATGAGTTATTATCAAACCTATCCCCGAGTGATTTCGTTATGGTCATTAGCTACTTCACTAATAGCAAACAGAATGTCCCAGAAAGCAATACACTGGACCATGCAGGAGAGACACACATGGACCACTAAGACGTAACGCATGCTGATTTAATCTGTTAATTTGTTTTTTTTTATGGAGCTGCTTTCACTTGTTTTCATTAGCTTTCTGGGCAGTGATTAAGAGCTAGCATAGCAATCCAGACATCAGCGCATACTGTTTATGATACTGGAGTAGCATCATTAGAACCATTTTTAGCCACCTCTACAGTCCAAAGAGCCGCTATATTCACCATAACGCCGTAACAAGTGTGTAAAGACAAAGCCAGAGCCAAAGGATGCTAGCTGCTAAGCTAACTACCTGCAGCTTACCTGATGACGAACCTGTCACATCCAGCTGCACTTCAGCCGCCACCACCTCTTCTCGAGTGCGCTATTTCGGTTGGAACGGGACCCAAGGTTCAGAACAGGACGGCAAAAAATAGTCTTCGAGTGAGACTTCTCACTATTTCTTTTCAGCAGCAAACTTTTTCGCTTTCGAAATATATTTCAGAGAAAGGCAGAAGTAAGCTATCACTCGCTATGCTCGCTACACGGTAGCTCGCTAACTACTTTTAAGGCTATGGTAGGAAGCAACAAGCGATTTTGACAGTTCGATGAAATGTTGAATGTGCTTCGCTAGGGTGTTAGTACTAAGATCTAAACAGTAAAAACGCAGTTATTATCCACTATTTAATGTATTTTAAGCTGCAACTGAAAGGTAAATCTTATATAATTGTAATGTATTGGTATATGTCGTTCAATTTAAACATAGAAATCTAGTTCTATTCGATGAACAACACAATGCCACCCTACAGTAAAAGTGGTACAGTCTAGAGGAACCAACGGTAAAGGGAGGGGGGGTGCTTGTTACCAAGGAAACAACAGTGAATCTCCCTGGGGGAAAAGATGTGGCCACTGATTTATGAACCAGTGTCTGTCTGTCTGTCTGTCAAAGTAGCCTACCATCGACAAGATGAAAACATTAAAGGCATTTGACAAAACCTACTGCAATTTATTCTGTGAGACACTGTATTAATCCCCATAAGTTCTAACGCTTTCAACTGACTGATGTACAGTAACCCTTCTCTAAGCAATTCATTCCTAGGTAAATATTGAATTTTTATTTATTTATTATTATTTTAAGCTAGTGGGCTTGATAACGGAGTGATTTCATTGATTTGGCTTAAATCATTTTAGATTTCTGTTGTAACAGCCTGAATCACCCATTATACAAATTATATGTCTTAGTTCTTATAACCGTCATAACATGGTGCATGGTGATGTATTGTCTTATTATATGTTGTTATTATTATTTTGAACCTGTCAAAAGAAATCTAATAGCAAAAACGACAGAAAAGACATTTAATTAGATTTTTTAGCTGATCATAGACTCTAATTCAGCACATCGTCACCACTTGATGCTTTGCAGAGGAGCATGCACATCCCCAGTATTTTGCAGCCTAATTGCATACAGCTGGCTGAATTTAGCAGTCTGTGACACACAGAGACCCGTTGTCAGCAAGAAGTGCAACGAGTCAACAAGGAGCAAGTCACAAATATCCCCGGAATGAGCAGAGAGGCACAAATTTAGCCCCACTGACTGCTGCCCACGCCATGTGCTGCCTATTGAGCACATGAACAATGAACATAGCCATCACAGACTGCTCTGTCAGGGCCAAGGCCTGGTTCAGTGGAATGCTACTGGGAATTAAGGCATCACAGTTTGTCAGGACACAGGCCTTTGGCAGTGTCAGGGATGAAGACGTTATTAGAAATGTAAGGGCTCGATTTAACATCTATCATGTTGAAATTCAAAGACAGCAAACTAATCTGGGGTCAGACTGGTGATGGTAACTGTGGACATGTTACTGCGTGGTGTCAGACTCACAGCATAATTCATCATGTCACACTTGACACGCACCACACTGGAGGCAGGTTTACTAAACATTCTCTCAGGCAGACCAACAGTAAAGGTCTTAGAGAGAATCAAGTTTTTCATCCGAATATAGCAAGTGGAAAAGTTAAATACAACCCATCCGAGGCAGCACCACAGTGGCGGAAAACAGTATTTTCAAGACGTAAGTGATTATGAAAAACTGCGCACATGGGTCAAGCTCATCCCTCAAGGCCTAATGTATTGATCTCAATGCAGAGGAGGCATTTGTAAAAACGCTGCTGCCAGCATACTTCTCTAAAAGTCCCTGAACGCCCACACACTTCCAAACAAGCGCACAAGCACACACTGGGCTCACACAAATACATACAGTACAAGCTGCAAAAAGATGTCAGTTTAACAAGACAGTTGTTTGAGGTTGATTCACTGAGGTAGGCGTACAGGTTGAAACATTTGTCTCATTTTTTCCTTCCTGTTTTAGACAAGACAAAGCAATTTAGCTGGTGTTTTGAGTGTAAACAGCATACTTATTTTGGACATCATTTTTAAAAAGTTTATTTGGAAACAGTTGGTATTATCTTGAAGGATAGACAGATCCCTCTTCTTCTGCAAAGTCAATATCACTGGATTCATAACAACTCTTAAAACAGTAAGGAACAATATAACAGTCTCATGTCAATATTAAAGTTATTACTTCTTTAGAAGAAAATGCAATTTTAAGACTGAATACCACGCTTATCACTGGTTAAGATGGATACAAGACACTCGCATACACATTTTTTTATTTCAAACATTCACACACGAGCAAAGAAGAACAAACCAAAGCAGATGTGTGTGTGTGTGTGTTGCGCTCATTAATGGGTTTTGACTCTACATTTGTTGCAGTAGCAGTCTGTGGAGTGGACCTCGGGATCAAGTGAGGGGGCGTCAGGCAGAAAAACAACCGCAGTATGTACAGAAAACCTCTGTTACTCAAACACAGAATGAAGAGATCACAGTAGGAAACAGTTTGCCCCCGCAGACAGAAGACAGTAAAGAGAGACACACTCTCACACATGCAAACATGTGAACACATAGCCTCACACACTACGGCCAAAGCTCTGACTCTGAGGACCTTCTGCATACAGTACACCCATGCACACCCACACACACCTACACACAGTGGGCAAAGCTCTCACGTCAAGGACAGTATTGATCTTGGAAATCTCCGTACACTAAATGAGAACACACCTGATTATGAAGGCTTTTAACCCGAATGCTTAATGCAGCGCAGGTTTAATGGAAAGAGCTTATGGCTGACACAAAGCTCAGAAGAGAGAGAGAGAGAGGGAGAGAGAGAGAGTGCACTTTCATTGTGGTTTAGTCATTTTGATTGATTGTAGGCAGACCACCTGGGCATTTTACTCCCACTATGACTTTGATGAGCATTTTACTAATCACGAGGCCTAAGTAATGATGGATTGAAGATGGTCCCGCTGTCATTAAACAAATCCCAGATGCCCAAATGCATGGACGCTGCACCAGGAGAGCTTATTCAAAACGCTGAGAGGATCCATTTTGAGGCAGACTCATTTGTCCACTGAGAAAAGACTAGTTATGCATCACCATAAATCATTTGCTGCAGCTATTTGTTCATATTGCTTCATCCATTCCTCCAGGATCCATTTCAGCATAAAGGAAGATACTGTATAATCCATACTGAATTATATTTGCGTCAATGCAAAAAAAACTAAAACATCTGACTCAGATATTAGTATTTTATGTATATATGTATGCATTTTACAGTCAGTATTCCGTTTCTTTACTTAAGTAAAAGTAACATTACCGCAATGTATAAATACGCCATCTTAATACGACTCCTGTATTAAATTTTACTCAGTGAATATAACCTACTTAGTTACTTTCCACCACTGGTTTACTGAAGAGATTCTACAAACAGTAGCTCATATTTAAAAATTCAACCATGGCATATAGATCCATAAAATATACCAATGATAGATGCTCCATTTGTGAGTTTATTACCAAAATACGGTGTGTAGATTTTAGGAAAAGCATGCATTAGTCATTGTCTCAGAAATATGTGCTCCAGTCTGTAGAAGCAGACTTTTGTTAACCAAGGACCTGAGTTAAAAGTGTAATAACTAGGTATAATAGTGTACTATTAATCCTTTGTTTGGAGTTGTCTCCCTGCCTCCCTACCTCCCTAGTAAACTCACATGAATGATGAGAGAAATTTAATATAATATTACTAAATAATCATTATTCAGCTCAACAGAATTAGGATTTAATTTTTACTACAACTGTCTTGTGTTTTAAGTATTTCATAATTGTAAGATCTCGTCCCTAATAATGAATTGTGGCATTTCAGACAAGAAAACTGACTGGCATTAATTGTGAGAGATGAAAATCTTGGAAATGTCAGGAGAAATGGCGCATTACCATGACAACACAGCTATTGTCTTGTCAAGGTTGCGTGGAGTTCAGTGGCAATGAAACGAGGCCCTGACTGTTGTTCTCCATCAGGAATAATAGCAATAAATCGTCTATTTTCCACAAGCCATTATTCACCACTAAAATTGAATTTACTTGTTCCCTGAAATTGCACGACTGAAAATCAATGTGGCGTCATCAGCTCCCCCCCTCCTACAGCCCAAAGTGCTTCCAAATACAGTAAAGGAATTTATATTATTCATGAGCTCCAGGTTCACACAAGGCCAGCAGCTCGGCCCAGACTCCTTAATGGCTGAACCGCCCTTCATCACGGCCGAACCCGCCCTGTGATCCCGACTTGGCAGTCACTTAGCCCAAAGGATTGAGACTCCTTTGAAATATTCAATAATGCATTAAGGATCAGAGAGAAGTCAGCTAATTATGTTCACACACACACACACTCTCTCTGTTTCTCACACTCTCACACACAAACACTCATAAACACAGAGTGAAGTTGGAGGTAGTAATTAAGTATTTTGCACTCTGACAAGCTGTAATGATGTTGGTATTTTTGTGAATGAAAGATGAACGATCTGATGGATTTTGCCTGTGATCACATGTTATCAAGTTTCTGTCTTCCAGTGTCTCTGTCAAGGATGTTTAGATGTAACAGTATGAAAAAATGTTGGTGTGAATGTGTTTCCCTCAGTGTATGAGACAATAATAACCTATCTCAAGGCGACCCATCAGCTTGAAATATTAATGCTTCTGCTGCAAGGCTGCTGGCTGCTGCAGCAGGTTACAAGGACACTTCCAATGCCTCATAGAAGAGCAGCCAACCCCCTCCATTAGCAAAGAGATGCTGACCTCCTAGACTGTGTAACAAACCATGGATGCCCCTCCTCTGTCTATGTCTGACCCTGATTCTGTCTTTCTGTCTGGCTCTGTAATAGGAATTTTCCTTTTTAATAAAAGAATACATATTTTTAAGTAAGCGTGATAAAAGATTTACACAAATGTAGTGCTGACTAAATTGGAAAATGTTGCATTTTCAAATTTCATCCATTTTGAAGCTAATGGTGCGTTCAGGTGCTATGCAACAAATTGGAAATTTGGGATGGGTGGTTGGCAAGGCTTTCACAACTCACACATAACACACTGTCATGCATGCACACAAACATATACAAACACAAACACAGTCCTGCCATTAACAATTCTCCAGTCAATGTGACACTTTGCTATGTGCCTCCTTTAACATATTTGTATTGCTGTAATTGTTCTGTTGTGTGTTTATTTAAGTCATCTTTTACGTCCCCTTTGGTCCTTTTTACATTGTTATTTCACTATGCAACATAAAATGAGTTTTCACTGAAATCAGGGCTGAATTAACCCACTATGGGGCCCCGGGGCAAAAATGAGCTGTGGGCCCCTGTTGATCCTCTGTTTTTCCCACTCTCTCTGAGTATTTTATTTAATAATCTTTGGTAACTTTATTAATCACAAATTTATTTTGTAAAATGCACCATGTAAGAACATTCTATACTGAAATGATAAAGGGCCTCAAAAAAACTCAGGGCCCTTCTACAAGATTGGGCTTCCAGATGAGAAAATAAAATGCAGGTGTTGCCTATCATTTCAGTTTATAATGTGCTTTAGTGATGCATATAGTATTGAAAAACCAGTTCTCAATTAATTAAATGACCAATAATTGCCACACGGTAACCCTGGAGCCCTCTGGGAGCCCCCCGAGAGTCTGGGGGCCTTGAGCAACCTGCATTGCCCAATTTGTAATGCAGTATTTAAATTCCATCAAATTAAAAGCACAACATAACTGAGATCATAAGTCTAATGTTACTACATTTGCATGCTCTGTTTTCTGCACTTCGTCCTGCTCAGTGCATCAAACAGGAATTCACACATTCATTCTGTTGCTAAATGAATCGCGCATGCCATATTTTCTCTGTAATTATCGATTTCTAAGTGGCCTTGCAAGCATCATCAGTCAGAGCCTCCTTCAAGTACAGCAATTATTATATTACTGTAACCATGGTGATTTATTTGCTGTGTGATTTGCAGTGGAAATGTATTTATGGAGGAGAGTGGGCAGAGGATCAGCGTGTGTTTGTGCACGAGTAGTGTGCCAGTGGCTAAATCAATTAAATACCTTGCCAACACACCCTTGCACATACACATATGCATTGACCACTGAGCAATAGACACAGTTCTGACTATAAGCAGATAAGATACGGTCATATATGGCCTGCCTACGCAGAATATACTATACTATAAAATAATAATATGATTGCTATTTCCAGATATTTTATTGGGAAGTACAGGCTACGCGGATTCTTTCTGCCAATAAAATCATTTCTTTGAGTTAACTCAGATATAGACACATTTAAAAAATGCTCTGACTTGATTATTTTGCTAAATTGTCTGTTTTTATTCTGTTAAATGTTCCACATCAGTTGTACAAAAACTGCCATACATTGAAGTTCTTGAGCTCCAATAATGGTTTGACTGCTCCATCTAGTGGCCATGGCTGGTACCATAAAATGCACCCGTAAGTCTAGTTTAGCTGTAAGGTCAAGCTTATATTCACTGCTGTGAAAAGTAAAGCTTTTTCATTCTAACATTAATCAGTCAATCAATTATTATTATAAAGTTTATTTGTCACATGCAATCATAAATGGTACAATTACAGTGAAACCTGCTTTCTGGAAACAACATGGCATCAAACACATAAAAGAAAATCTGCTTCATGACCTTTTAAACCACTAACAGGAACAAATGAACATACCTGACAAATGTAAATGTCACTAAAAGCAATCATCAGACTCCAGAGTCTATTCAGGCAATTGTATCTCAAAAATGATAACCTTTACATTCCAAAAAAACTACCTCTCCCAAACTCACCGACTCCTGTCGTTGATAAATACTTGTATTATACAATGTATCATGGACAGCAGCCTCAATTTGAATAATAAAAACTTGATCGAACATATCATATGTGATAGTGAGTATAAGATTCTACATAAAACTCATATAAACCGTAGATGTCATATGTTGTACAGATTGTGAAGCCCTCTCAGGCCATTCTGAGATTTGTGATTTTGGGCTATACAAATAAAACTGACTTCATTATGCTCAAATAACCCATCTGACCACCTCTATCACACTTTCAGGCTTTGCACTCATACAGTCCGTATGGTCAGGGGTTATTAAAGGGGTCCTCCGGTGATTTAGTATTACACTTCCATAAAGTTGGGAGACTCACTAGAGATGGATTAAACCAGGAATGGTCAAAACTGAAGCAGCAGAGGTAGCATCTTTCATTAGACTGACGGCGTCATCAGGGTTTTTTTCAAACTTTAGAAAGCTCCCTCTAGACAAAAACACGCCTGCAAAGCCTCTGTCTACCATTTTAATTAACCTGGCATGTCAGGGCCGTTGGGTTTCTGGGGCCCTGAAAGCCATAAAAAGGAACACATAAAAGCAGAACTAACAAAAGTACAAGTATTTAACAACATAAGCTCTCCCTAACCCAGGTACCCCATCCATTTCACCATGTGTCCTACCCTAGAACGCCACAGGAGAGCAGCATAGCAAAGGGAATGGTCTCCATCTCGCACAGTCATAGTGAAACACCTCTTTCACTGACACATTCATGACTAGTAGCACAATAATGGATACAAATGGAACAAAATTGCATACAGGCAATAGAGAATAGAGAATAACAGGGACAGAAAAAGAAAAGAAAAACAGTTTAAAATAGTTTCAGCTTGCTTCATGGGAACACCTGTGACTTGCAGAAGGTCTACTCTGTATCATGCTTGGAGGTCAAAAGACGCTTGAAATGTGTATGTTTTTCAAAAATAAAGATCTTTCAATCTTCCAAAAGAACAAAACAGTCTTATTCTGTTTACATCTGCTATTTAGACAAAAGCTGGATGAATCGCTGAAGTATTGAGACGTAAGCGTGGTCATTTTAAAGAACAGACACACTTAGCAAGGTTAAAAAAATCTAATCACGTCATTCAAAATACTTGGATTGAGCATGCCTGGTAAGCCGTGCAAATGTCCCTTTAAGTAGTTTATTGCATTCTATTGGCTGCAGGTGGCAATGTTGCTCTGTGAGAAAGCTGTATTGCCTCCCTTTTGTGAGCTTTTGTGGTTTCTTTTGTTCTTTTGATGAATGGAAAAACCTGTAGAATAGAGACTTTATGGAGGCACACATCAGCAAAGGCTAATAGTGATTATTCTTGACAAAGTGGTCTTGCTCTGTGTGGACTACAAATCATGTCAGTTTCGAACAGAGATGTAGGACATTGGGAATGTGGCATGATGTATTGTATACATTTCTTATTTTGCATTATTTTATAAGTCATGCATTCAGAATCTTGTTACAGAATTTATAGATAAAACAAATTAAATCCAAGGCTCTACAGTACACAAAAACCTAAATTAATAGCAAGATCTAGTTTCTTGAAATTGGGCAACAGATAATGCTATAGTCCTCCATTCACAGCGGCTACAGGTGTCTAAACTGACATGGGTGTGATATAGGAAGGCAATGGTGTAGAGACAAGTAATGGCAAATATATCTCGTTTAAAGGCTTAAACGAAACAGGTTTAAAGGCTGACAATGTGGAAAATCCTGTTTTCTTTCCTCCTAACCCAGAATTTTCTGCAGCGTTGCGGATTTATCAACTGCTGAAAGATATAGGCCCAGCGCCGAAGATAAGCAGGAAAGAGGGATCATGTATGGATGGTGTGGTGGGACGCATACGTCTCACGCACATGGAGGGAAACGACTCTCCGGGGATTGAAAACCAGGAGGATGGATTGGAGAGAAAAACAGGATTCTGTCTCTGTATGAGGCAAAGGCAAACCAAAATAGAGGTGCTGACGGCTTCCTCCATCCAGACCCGGTGGGAGCGCTTATCCAGTTTTGCTTTGTGAGATAAGAAGGGGATTTATTTATTCAGGTTGATAGCTCTGGTGCACTTTGAATGATAAAGGAATGTGTTTGTGCGCTGTGTGTTGATCCACTTTCAACGTGCCAATCAGGATTAAAGGTCGTGGTCTATAGGACAAATATGTGTATATTAGAATCCATAAATGAGAGATGTGAGTTTCTTCATTTTTCTTATCCTTTTGTCTGTGGCCTTGTTCCTCTTTCATGCACCTGAGAGCTGTGATCAAACATAGCTCAGCACATTCCCAGCACATGAAAAACACCACAAGATAAAAAAGTCCAGATCAAACACGAAGGCCAGAATATTTTCATCCATTGTCTACCAAAAAAACCCACATCTAAAGCGGGAATAAACGGAAGGGGGGCCTTTTGTTGTGGTTATCCTCCTGGTGGTTAAAAGGAAGGTGTTGGGTTCACTATGGGATGGATCTGATGTTATTTCAGTTAGAAAAGACATCTGTTCTGCAGTAAGTCACATCCGTGTTAACTTCCCTGGTGCAGATGCTTCCCAGCATGGTGATTTATTTATCTCATACGGTGGGTGTTTGGGCCAGAGAGTTTCTGTACGATGCTGTTGGCACAGCTGATGAGGATCCATGGGAACAAAGGCCTCCAAGAAATACTATCTACAGAAGAATGCTGCTTTGGAACAACACAACTTGGGAGAAAGGGAACTGCAACTTTAAGAAAAGGTTTCAGTAAATTAATCCTGCCTGAGCTCTTTCTATTTTGCAATCTTTCGCTCTGAAAGGTCGCCCAGAGGTGGAACACTGACATCTTAAGATCTGCAGGCAGGCTGCAGTGTTGTTATGACTCATATTCTAAGGCCAAAGTATATAATCCTACTTATTGAAACAAATCAATGGATTGCAGGCTTTTAAAAAGCTTTTTTCCATTATGTATGGTTCACATTTGTTCTGACAGATGGAGCTTGAAGAAGTTTTGGAACTAGCTGGCAAGTGACTCACTATTTCCAAGACTGACCTTTCATAATTATGCTTCTCGTTGCATTATGGGAAATGTAGGATGGAAAAGGATCCAAACTAGAGGCTAAAAGTCAGAATATCTCTGCCTTTGCCACATACATTTTCACTATTCTTTTTTAAAATGTGTCTCTTGTGAGTCCCACAACTTTATGGAAGTGCAATACTAAATCACTGGACTGTCCCTTTAATAAAGATATTTTTCCAATATGGATGTCAGAATATTGCAGATGTATGCAAGAGTCACTTGTAAAAATAATCCCCATACTTGCTTTTTTATCCGGAGCAAACTCCATCTGCTGACGAAGATTGTGAGGTGCAGCTGAAAGCTCTAGTGAAAGCTAGTAAGTGGACCTTGAGTTAAGATTATTTTGTCAAATAAAAACCAGTGCAATGAATTGTGTCCCATTGTTATACAGTAAGTCAAATAAAACGTAAATGGCTTAATCAAGAAGTAAAAAAGGAGGCTGGGAGCCAAACAAAGGTCTGTCTGTCAGCTCCATAGGTGGCCACATGAGACCCTTAGAACTTGGATGAAAAACAAATCTCACAATAGCATAAACTGGAAAACAGTGGAGATCATAGGGAGGGTGGCAGCCCCCATCAGGGATGTTTAGAGATGCAGTGTAGAGGGAGGTGAAGGTGTGGCTCTGCAGGTCAAGCTACCGCTTTCCTCTCTCCTCCTCTGGGAGGGACCCCAGTGTCTTCTACAACAGGAAGAGACTGAAGGTCAAAGCACAGACCTATTGTCTTCCTGCTTGTGTGACAGACGCCTGTCTATCTCACTTTACTATCTCTGCCTAAAACACACACTTATACACACCTCAACGTATGGGATGAAAAAGAGAAGGACAGGCAACTAGACAGATGGATTAAAAGGTAGTGATATATATATAAAAAGGCTCAACTTTATTGACTCTTATGGAGGAAATTTAGCCATAGTTGTGGCAAATGTAAATATATATACCTTTGAAAAGTTTGAGAACATTAAAAAATTAATTATGAAGCAGGATGAATAAGCACACACCCAGCAACTCTGCACTTTAATGGTACCAAGTGGATGCACATAAAGTACTCCTATAAGGTATGAGATGGCCAAAATATTATAAACACCTTACAATGTAATGCTGATGTCTAGCAGGTATAATGTTCACTGTCTAAGTTAAGTGTGTTAGCATGCTAACATTTGCCAATATTACTTTTGAGTCAATGTCAATAGTTTTGTAGGTATTTTGTCAAACCAAACATTGGACAAAGTGAGAGTTTGACCTGATGCTACACGATGCTAGATGAAAAGTCAGGGCCCCACTGGAGGATTCGTTGGCAATCCATCCAATATTTGTCAAGATACAGTATTTCAGTCTGGGCTTAAGTGGTGGACTGATCAACTGACCGACATTACTCCAGCCCTGCCACAAGCATGGCTACAAATTTGCAATAGTAGTATTTATTGCAGGACTGACTCATTCAGGTATTTCCATTTCCTGGTCATGCAGGGTAAGAATAGGCTACATTCAGGCTGACATTAGCACCAAAACTGCAATCTCATCCTTATTTTCAATAAGATCACAGCAGGGTCACCTGGAAAACAAGTTGAACCATGCTCAAGTTTTACCATCTCACAATGAAACATAGAAACACAGACAGACCAACAGTTCAGGCAGGCAGGCAGGCAGGAACTTATTTGACTGAAAGCCAGCAGGGGTTAGTGGCACACAATCAGACAAGCAGACAGATCTACAGCCCTACAGTCACCGTCACTCCTCAGTCTATTATCTCGTCCCAATAAAGCCCTCAGCAGTACAACTTCATAGGCATTTCCTCCCTGTGAAAAACACACGTGGCCTCCTTGATAAGATAAACTGCAGAAAATAAAGACACGGCAAAGCGAGGCCTCTTTTAGCTTCTCCAGCCAAACAATTCAAACGTCTATTTTAGCAGATAAGGTCGCGCAGACAGACTGCCCCACCCCTGAAACCTCAGAGACACACACTCGTCCCTTTGTGCCCTGATAAAGGAGACCGCTGGATGCATGTAATCAGCATATTATTGATAGTCTTAATGAGAAAGGCTCTGAGTCACTGAAGCCATTAGCCAGGATAAAAGAGGCTTAATTGTTTTGTGTGCGCACGTGGGTGCACGTGTGTGTGCTTCATGCCGTGCACATGTGCCTGGGCTAAGACCAGGCTAATTAAATCCATTTCCTTCGTTAGCAACTTTTTTCTCTCTTAATTAAGAGGGTTAATTATGGGCCTGGACAGAGGTCACGTGTATGTTTGTGTGCATGTGCATTCTCTAGACCAGACCCAGATGTAATATTGCAATCTGTATCAGAGGCACAATAACACAAAAAGCATTCATGGCTTAAATTAAACAGCCTTTGATATTTATTTAAATTCAAAGAAGGAGTGAATATTTTCAGTCATAGTTTCTCTAGTCAATGATAGTGTTCTGCCTTGATAATAGTCACCTATGTCTGTCTGTCTTGAAAATAACCCCAATGAAAATAACTGCAGCTTTCTATTCTCAAGGAGGACTCCACATGTTGTGGTTTGTTGTCAGAAGCATCAACCAGCTAGTCTGGTGTTAATACCAACTTCTGTCATCACCACCGGTGTGTTATACGAGTGGACGTCTGCCGCATACCAATGGTGTGGAACAATATTCCCCAGCATGCTCCATCTACAGCAATAATATTGTTATGGCTGCCAGACATGAGACGACTCTCCCTGCCTGCCGCTGGACACACACCATTACTTCTGATCGCCCGTGTGTGTGTGTGCGTGTGCATGAGAGTAAAGGCGCATGTGTGCTCTGTGTGCGTGCTTGTGCCCTCGGGGTCACACATCCTGTTGGGGAAAATGGCTGATTCAGGACTCTCTGCCGTTTTGCTTGTCAACTTGGGTCCATGGTACCATAACCGTTAGACATCTGTGGGCGGGCGACCGACTCCAGTATGATGATGATGATGATGATCCTCTGCGGCAATAACAAGACATTAACACCTTTTACACTCTGTTGACTCCTCTTAAAGCTGCAGGCAAGTTTTATATATATATATTTTTTAAAAACACTTGTCTTAGCAGCCTGCTTCCCAAAGTCAGAGAATAATGGACAAAAACATCTCACCCCTCCCAAATGAAACATTGTAGACAAGCAACATTTACCTCAATTAAACAGGAAATGTTTTTGGTGCACATTAAGCAGGAGTGTAGCTAGGATTTCTGGGCCATCTGATGAGATGATTCTGGGGTACCACAGGTGTCCATGTCCACCTTTTACCTACTAGTGGAGAAGTGATACTCTTGTGTTTCTTTCTTCTTCTTCTTCTGTGTTTTTTGGTGCCTTCTCTTCAAACGCTTACCTCTAACTGGGACTTCCAATATGTGACATTAGTTTATAAGCTAGCTTATAGCTTTAAAGCTGCACTAATCAATATTTTTATAGTGTGGGTCAAATAACTAGTTGTGACAAACCCCCAGAGAATTATCAGTTTATTTATCACATTTCAATTATCAATGATCACAGTGGAGTACGTAGCAGCTAAAAAGACATATTTCCCGCAGGAGTTGATGGAGAGCAAAACAGAGCTGAAAGAGAGTGAATATTGGACTTACATTCATCAGGTGGCCATGAAACACGACCCCAAATGAATGCTAATGCTGCTCCCTGTCTGCTGGACGTGTAAATAGGCAACTGTTTGCTAACACGTTCACCATGTCAACTTTATAAGGTCACAATACTGTATGTCAGTCTTTATAGCTTGATCTGCTGGCCACTTGGGGCCAATGAGTGCAGCTTTAAACTGTGTTCACCAGTGAGTGCCTCCTCCTACTGCATTTGGACAACACCCAGTGGCCAATCATTTCTTGTTTTTATCTCTTTGTTGTTCTCTGTTCTTTCTCCTCCATCTGAAAATCACAATAAGATGCTTTCCCGACATCCACAATGATTCTGTTTGTGGTTGTATGTCTATCACTGTGCCTCTGAGTGTGCATGCTTGTCGCTGTCATGCATCCTGCTGGTGCATCGTTAGGTATGGCTTTTTATTAGCCCCTGGCGTGTTGGAGATGGGGAGGGGGGTCAGCATCGCTCTGGCAGTAAACTAGCACAGCCATCAGCCCCGCACACGGGAACAAACACCCCATTAAACCAAGGCCTTCACATATTACTGTAATAAAAGCCCCTGCTCTCGCCTTTATGGGCTTTTTAATTATGTCTATTCGTCTTCCTGGGCTTGTGAGCAACAGTTCATGATGAGCCCCATTTCACGAATACCCCACCACTGGCAGAAAGCTGGAGGGGGTGAATTAAAGGGAAAAGCCGAAAATGGCCTGGAGCTAAAATATGACTGTTTTCTGGGATGGTATTTTATATTTTACCTCACAGCATGGAGCCAATGGTGCTGTTTTTCTTTTCATTTCAATTTTTTTTTTTTTTGCAGGGTTCTCTTTATTTTAGATGTGGATTAGTATAAAGATGGAAAAACGTCATGCAGCTCCAGTGAATTACATGGCAGCTCAGTTGTGATGGTGTGTATTAAATGATCTCCCTGAGATTAGGGCAATGGCAGGACTAGCTGCAGGCTCCCTAAAAATTAACCATACAAATCATCCATGCATGAATTAAACATAAAGGCCAGCACTTTGGCTCGTTTTATACCTTGTACTCTTGCATTTGTACAGTACTTGTATATTCATACTAATATGTGCAAATAAAGGTCACTCACTGGTCACCCCCCCTCCATTTAAAATGTACCAGACATGCCCCTGCACATTATGAAAACATTAACCATATTCAAAAAGATATTTCTTGCATCATGCCTCAAAAACTGTAAAACCCTGCCTGGTATTAAAGCTACATGATTGATAGAGCAATATACAGTGCCTCATTGTGTACACAGCATACATTTTATGGCCAGGTCATTTTCTGCAAGGCTGGACACTACAGCTTAACCCCTTTTAACACTTGACCTGGAATACAGTGCAGAGGCATCTGAGCAACATATTGTACAGATGCAACCATCACCTGCAGAGAAATACTGTAATTTTAACTCTAAACTCTCAAAGTCTCAAAATCAGAAAATGATGTCATTAGTTGAGCAAAATCTTAATGGGCAAGTCAGCGTCTGCATCTCAGAATTTGTGCTCGTTTCTTGAGACTTTAAGATGGCAGATTTTGTCTTATGTAATTAGCTTGTCCTAGTCTTTTGTTTCTGCTCAAAATTAAAAATGAAGCTTGGTTCTAAATGTTTTATTGTCTTAAATTAGGTACAAACAGCGTGTCCAGTGGATTTGCGTAGTCTGCTGCAAATGACAGCACCCATGAAAACTAGAAACACCACAGCCAGCGCCGCACCCACTCCACACAGCAGGGCTATTGATGAATCGGAGACTGAGGAGGCAGGATGAAGAGCACAAGACAAACATTATCAGTTCCATTAGTTTACAGCATTTAGCAATTAAGAGACGAGAGCAGAAAGGTGAGCACAGATAAAGTGAATTTGAAAGCATTTTCCATTTGTGTTGTCACACATGTGAAAACCAGCCATGCCTTCTTACCTGCTCGAGTCACTTCAAGTGTTTGGAGCAGAGAAGCTGGCTCTGGAAGAAGCTCAGTCAGCTCCTCTTGCAGGATGTTCTCCTCCAGTAGGATGGGGCCCAGAGTAACCGTCCCCTCCCACTGCAGATCTGGAGGAAGCCCTGCAAGTCCAATATTGGGAGGATGGAGGGGAGGGGGTGTACTTAGTGCATTTAGCCAGCTGATTCAACCATTCACGATACGACTGATTGGTTGGACAATTAAAGGGATCAGCTCAAAATCAATCCTCCACAAAGATGCATAAACAGCATGTGTGCCAAGAGAAAGGAAATTAGCTTGTCTAAATATGGGTGGAACCTCTGCTCGTCTGTGGCTGATTATATTTTACTCCTTGTTGCTAGCAATGATTTTGGTTTATTTCTAATATGATTGGGTGAAGCTTGCTACTAGACATGGCCTCCTGGCAATTCTGAAAATGCCAAATGGACATAAAAATACTTTTTTGCGGTATATTTTTGATAATTGTACCGAAACATATTGTAAATGCTTTGTTACGACAGCACTGGAGATGATAAAATTTCTCCCCTGGGTCAGTATCAAATATTCAGGATTCATCCCTGAGTGTAATGTGGTGTTGCATCTGTAAACTGTACCAGCATCTGCTGCAAGACTTCTTGTCCGTCTCTGCTCACTGCAGCTGGTCTCACAGCAGAAACACACCTTATTGTCTCCACCTGATGCCACCCATCTGTCCAGAGCCAAAGATGAGGTTGAATAAATCTCTTTATAGCATTAGAGTCATGCTAATTGGGGAAAAAAAAAAACTTTTGCTTGTTACAGGATTTGGGGGGGNTGCCTACATATATAAAATTTAAACATAGCAGAAAATCGGTCAAATTAAAGACATGAATCAAACAGTCACCTACCCATTTGTTAAGTTTCACTGAATTATCTTTGCGGGTACTAACCTGTTAGCTTCAGTCAAGAACGAACACGCTTTGTGTTGCGTGTCGATGGGAACGGAGACCGTTGTTGCTTTCAGATGACATGTGATGTAGAACTATGAGGAAGATAAAGGACATTAAAGAGAACAGAGATATTCAGTACAGTATTTAACGTGGATTGCAGCTATTCAAAATATTGCATTGACTGCATTCTCATTGGTAATTGCACTGGATTAATACAATATCCTAAAATCTGAAATCTTGGGTTGAAACCTCACATCAGATCAAATTCTGATGTTTTTGGTGTAAAAACTCAAAAGCTATTTAAGCTTAAATTATTTAACCTGGCAACCTATAGCTGTAGGGCTAGTCCATGATCTGCTGCTGAAAACAGTGTATGGCATTCCTTTTTCCATCCACTGTTTGTCTATGTAACCATTACATATTGAGGTTTTTTTTGTATTGTACAATAACTACAGTTTACTCCAAAACCTAAACAGGTTTTTTTTTTTTTTGTTTTAATGGATTTTAAAGCAGTCTGTTGCATTTGGGAGTAGAATTATTTCCTGTTTGGCAAAATGATCAAAGTTAATGTTAAGATTCATCCAAAGCTCACATGCACAAAAGGTTTTCTGAATCGATACTGGCTCACATTATGGCACAGCTCCATCCTGGCTTCATCAACCTATATTATAGTTCCTGATATATTAGTGTTACCTGAGAGAGCTATTCATTTCCTCAGTTGGAAAGTATTTGAACTAAGCACAGATAGCAAGTGAGAGTATTCAAACGGCCTTCAAACAACACTTACTAATGTAAACATTATGTGCCACCTTAGCACGTAAGAGACTAAGAGCAGCTAAAAAAAAAAAATTTGTAAAAACTAAATTGTTAATGCGACACCTCAGCTGGTGCAAGAAAAACTGCCTGAAAAGTCACATGTCTGACTATATGATGCATGATCAGTAGTTCTAAACTGTATAAACACATCTCGTACTAGCTGCACTTACTGAATTCCTGTGATCTTGGCGGAAACTGAAGGCTCTCAGCTGGAATTGAAGTTTATCCTCCTGGCTCCTCTGCATGAAGAAAGACTTGGCTCCTGTCAGCTTAGCATCAGTTAAACACCTTATATGGCAAAATACAGGCACAGGATTCATATTCATAAACACAGAAACGGCCGGTCATTCCAACTCTTCACAGGACTACAAGTGCTCCTAACAGGTACAGTATAACATGCAACTGTATCTTTCAAACCTAAATTTTGCCTATTATGACTACCTGACTCTTTTAGACAAATACTAGCACTTGAATGTTTATATATAGCGTCTGCTTCTGGGTCGCTCACATACACTGTACGGCCAATCCACAGCTTCTCACCCATGGTTGCTGACAAAGGGGTATCTGGGTTGAGAATTGGGGTCGGGGTTCA
This sequence comes from Maccullochella peelii, assembly GCA_002120245.1. Lineage (NCBI taxonomy): Eukaryota > Metazoa > Chordata > Actinopteri > Centrarchiformes > Percichthyidae > Maccullochella > Maccullochella peelii. The sequence goes on from LKNJ01000294.1 coordinate 38,776, forward strand.
CGGTGGCCACACAGCTGTCCACATAGACCCTGAGTGGAACATGGTGACCCTGGAGGACCGCTGCCTCGAAGTGCATCACGTCACTCAGTAAGTAAACACTAGAATGCCTCTGTGACTGCCAGTCCTCTAATCAAATACAGAAGAAGAAAAATATAAGTGGAAAAGTAATGCTGGGGCCATCAGAGTGATTAGATGAAACTTCAATGATGCCCGTGGGGGAGAGTGGGCTAGTGCAGTTGCAGTGATTAGGATATAGGTACTGAAACAGTAAGAGAAAAGTACTTTAAGGAAGCATTAAATTAATTACAGATGTAGCATCATCATTAACCTGGATAGGAAACAGATGAGGGGCTGTGCCTGCAAAAACTAGTTTAAAACTTTCATTATTGCCTTCATAACTTCATACAGTCTGGCCAATTTTACAATAAGTAAATCACAGGAGATGGTTCAGAAGATGAACAACAATTTGGTGCAGTCGCTATCTGCAGCGTGCTGCTTGGAATCAATTAGAAAACATAATCAGCCGTTTATTGATCACTTTATTGCGTGAGACTGACCCCGCCGGGTCAGCTGCAGCCTACAAGGCATGTAATTTCAGCTCATCACCATGCATCAAAAGTTTCACTCCGATTTATCAAGTCGCTGTTTAGCATCTTTAACAGTCACAGCAAAGTCTGCAAAGCCTTGAGTGATTGCAATTACAGCCGTCGCAGGGGAAATTAGCCAAACCGTCTGGAGCAAATCAAAGTTTTAACTGCAGAACATCAGCTCTAAGTTTGTCATGGGTTTTTTGACGTGTCCCCACCTGTCATGAGACGCAGGGAGAAGTGCATCTGCTGATCTGCTAACATGCTGGAAGAAAACAGCTCCCAGGTAGGCCTCACAGCGTTGCTGCTCACATAATGCCTCCTGCGAGGACAATTACAGGAAGAACGGGCATTTCACTAGAGAGAGGCTCATCGAGGAAGAAGGATATGTACCTTACTCACAAGTAGAGACAGGATAACATAACACAGGTAGACAGAGGTAAACATGACAATAAGAGGGTTTCTGCAGGGTTCAAGTTAAATTCAAGAGACCTTTTTAATATCACGTAGAATGCAATTTAAAACCTGTTTGACTGGCCAAAGTATGAAGGAAAACCATACAAAATGACCTAGGAGTTTATTTAATTATTATATCACCTTTTTCAGTACTTCCCTCATGATTCCCTAGTTGTTGCTGAAATCTTCAACTTACTCATATGAGACAATGAGCCTCCTAGCTACCCAGTCCTATAACCTGGAATCACATACTGAAACATTTTAGAAGTAACATTATGTCTATGGCAGGCAAGAAAAAATATCCAAGACCTTTATTAAAAAAATTATTTTCCATTAGGCCTTTTCTCGGGGGGGGGGAATTCCATGCTTTTTAAAGACGTTAAGACCTGCAGATACCCTGAATAATCAGTGTAACAGCAGGGCTAGAATTGGACATGGCATGCTGACGGGGAAAATGCCCAATAATGACGCTTTACCTTTGATAGCGGCATTCAATTACCACCTCAGCAGGGTTGGTCTTTAAAATGAAGGTGTTGCCAATGGGTGTTGGGGAGTACATCAGAGAAAAGGAGTAGATGAGGGCCACTTCAGTCATCTGAGGAAAGCACAAAACAGTTACAGTGGCTTCAAATACACAAGACAGACACTAAAAAAGGAGGCAGAAAACCACACACCGTCATTGCGCTGCCGCAGCTCTGTAACTCCGTCTGGAAATGCAGGATGTGGCCAGTGGAGTCTACAGCAGCACAGCCTCCTAAGGTCAGATCACTTGGACGGATCAACTCACCGTTTCCTAAGAACAAAAGAGGAAAAGGCCCAGCTTAAATCAGGACCATTACCCGAAGCCATTTCTTTTCCTGGTCCAGTCAATAACACTCACAGCAAGTGGAGGTTCAGCCACAGGACAGATAAAAAGGTTTCTTAATGCATCACCGTAAAGTCAGTGTTTGAGCACTGAACGGCCATGCAGAATGCTCCTTCTCAGAGTGAAGAAATAAGAAGAAACATAATATTGATCGCCAAGTCCATAGTCTGTGCCATTTGCAGTAATCAGCACTGAGTGTCCCATCTTCACCGTTACATTCAATTTTCCAATTCGGGCCTCTAAACTGACCCTTTTTTCAGACAGAGCAGAAGGCAAGTTAAATGAGCCTGTGCCGGTGCCACTGTGGACAAAAAAAAAAAAAAAAAAAAAACAGACAAAACATATAGATCAATTCAAACAAGCAACTGCCAGCCATTAAACCTACCTAAGAAGTCCTGGTTGACCTCTGCGGTGACCTCTCTTTCACCACAGTGCACTGCCACGCTGTCAGCTGGCACAGGCACCCGCTGCTCAAACACCAGCACCTACAGTATCATTCAAATTTAATCACAGTGAACTTAAAAGATCAAAAAGGCTGCGCAGAAATCAAAGTTTTTAAAGTACCTTTGATTCCTGCTTGGCAGGTGGGTTCAGATCTTGGCCTTCAACCTGCAACTTTAACCACTCTTGAGCTTGGACAGTTCCCCTCAGCTCCAGCTGCTCTGAGGTCAGCTTTCTGGCCTCCGAGCTCTGCGGGTTCGGAAAAGTTTGCATCTGCTCCAGAAGAGGCTGGAGCGGTTTCTTTTCGCTGACAGCTGGGTTCCTGAGCTGGAAGCTCGTGAACCGGTAGCTGAGGGGAGATCGGCTGGGATCACTGTGCTCTGGCTGGTTTGACTGATGATCTGTTGTCTGTGGCGATCTCTGCAGCGGTAAGCTTGTTGTCACTTGTTGCGGGATTTGGTTCAGACTCTCATTGGTGCTAAAGTTAAGCCAGTTTTGTGTAGCAGCACAAAGATTTGCACCTGTGAGAAGAAGCACAAAGCCTAACAAAACCGCCTCTCTGAACCCCATTACAACTTATTACTCAAAAACCAAGTTTTTGGTAATTTCAGAGAGCACTGCTGCTTTTGTCTTTTGGCCAAAACTAAGTTGTGGGAACTTGGCTCAGGCTCCACCTACTTCTAATGACTTGATTGGATTCCAGCCCAGAGGATTCAATCTTTGAAGCTTTCCTTTCCTCTCTTCCTTTTCACTGAATAGAACTTCAGGCACTCCAAAGGTCACACATCACAAAGGTTTACAGCTAGTTTAGTCAGCTTCAACCCTGTATTTATGTCAAAGAGTCATTTCATAAAGAAATAATTTGATTTAAATAATCATGTGTACATTTCTCGTCTTGAAAACTGTGGAAAGCTAAAATATTGCGCATTCTTGAAATGTTTTAAAGCCAAACCATCTGCCAAATCTCCACTTGTCGTGATGGTAATGAACAAAGACTTGTATAAACAGAAACCAACCTGACCCTAACAGTGAGTGGCTTTCACTGCCCCCATGTGGCAAATCAATCAACACTTTCTGGGAAATGGAACCCAAGCTTTTTTTTGTGCCGCGTGGTCTTGAATGTCAAGGCGATGCGGTCAACAGCCGAGTCGCTCAGAAAACTGAGATTTATGATCATCCTCTGTGAGACTTCACAAATGTATGTGTGGGTGTGACATGTGACAGGAAACAGCGGGTGTGTCTTGAACCTGTGCCGGCATGTCAATCACACGTTGACATATATAAATCTTGCACTGGTGAGACATTCAGTAATGACAGCACAGCAATGTTTTAGGGTCTGTTTAACCTCTTAAACTCTTTATTTTCTTCCCCACATAATTCCACTTTCTTTAAATTTAGAAAGAAAGTTTTTACTTTACGTTTTTACTACACTATATGTACTGTATATTCTAAATGTGCTTGTTCTGGCACTTAAGTTACAGTATATGTTTATATCACTATAATACTATTAGTAAGATTCATGGCTGCCCTATTACATGAAATGTAAATATTCCAGATATTTTTATACACTTTTCAAAATTCAGTCTGATATAATTGCATTTTTTTAACATTTGGATCTTCATTAGAATTTTAAGGATAAAGCCGGTGTATGTTTCTTATTGTCAACAAATTCCTTGAAAAGACCAAAACCAGCAGTGTGCAGAATGACTGATAGACAGACAGACAGATAGCTAGACAGAATTTATTGTCTCCAAAGGGGAAATTAATTTTCACAGAATGGGCATTATTCCTGAATCCAGAACAATACTTGCATTCATACAGCAGATACACTCACATAAATCCACATATACATGCAGACAAAAAAAAGACTAATCCATAGTGTGTTTTTAGCAAGCTATAGAAGTCAAAACTTTTACTGAAACATTTATCAATACTTTCCAACCTCCCTGTCGGTCTGCACTCAGCTCGGAGCCCATTTATTCCTACTAAAGTAAATCTTTTGAAATATATAGTTGTTGTTTTTTTTTAAAGTCCCTAAAACAGCTGTATTTTTTTATTAAATATAAGTAGTGGCAGTCTTAGAGTTGAATAAAAGAAAGCTAAGTGTATGGAACATATAGTAAAACCTCAATGTTAAATTGAACATAGATAACATGGTGACTTTTTCCTCTTAGGTTCAGTTTGGATTAAAATGGTTTCTTTAATTGTTATTATCATTCATGATCCGTTGTACAGACATATACAGTAAATAGACTCTTCATCCACAGCCATACTTTTAAGAACATATGGACAAAAAACATAATAAGATTTCATTTAAAGAAACTCCTGTTCTAAAGAATAAATTAGTTTAATTCACTTCCCCTTGATACAGACACACTAATCCAGGCTGACCTACAGGAATACATAATAGGTCTTCTTCTCTGTCAGGATCTCCCTGCAGACTCCCCAACAGAGAGGCTGCTATTGTCAGGAACTGGCTTTTATCTTTTGCTGATCAGCAGCAAAACAAAGAGAGGAGGTGTGTGTGTGTGTGTGTGTGTGTTCAGGGGGTTGGAGTGAAATCAGTCCATCCCTGCCAGTCAGGCCCCCTCTGCTGCCGATCTCTAACTTGGTTAGCTGCCTCTAATTTGGCCCCCGGAGGGCCCTAATGTGGCCCCCGTGGGGGCTTCTGAAAGGGGCCTGGCAGCTTCTACCTCTACACACTCACATACACACGGCCGCCACTCCCATCAGCTTCTGTTTCCAATAATCCTGGTGCATTTTGAGACGAGGGCAGGATGATGCAGGTAAATAGGCCGATCCTCTGTTTAGACAATAAACACACACACATCCTCACGCACACACAACTTCTACCAGATGGATAATCGTCAACTAGGATGGCACACCAACGGCGCAGATGCTCATTGACAGTAACACACACATGTACACACACACGCGTCCCTCGTCACATTTTGCTGACAGCACAAAGTCATGGAAACAGCTCGATTTGGACGGTGCTGCACTGCAGCATACGGATAACGGTTATGGAGGCTCATTAAAAACATGTAGTGGGAGATGGATTAGTTATAGCCTGCTGTTGTGGTGGGCGAGCAGCGTTCAAGATCAGCGGATTTCTATGCTTTTTGTCAGCAAATAGATTTGCGTGGGACAGGGAGAGATTTCTGAGGGAAATTTTGCCTTCCAACATGTACTGGCATGTGTTTTAGATGCTGGCATCAGTTATGGTGCCACTGCTTAAAACTATCTTGGTATGTTGGCAGTTTTTAAAAGGGAGCAAATATGTGGATCTGTCAAGAGGGTGAAGTCAAAGATGATGAAGGGAGAAGCACAGAGAATAAGTGTCAGAAGGAAAGAAGGAAGAAGTCACGGTATGAAGGGGGAAGGGAAGAGAAAGTGAAAACGAAGGAAGGGAAGAAGAAAAATATGGTTGGGGTCAGTGAACCTTGGGGTGAGGGATAACAGACAGCAAGCCGGCTGGTGCTCGGCCCGTCCCGGTGGGAGCAACATGAAATAACAGCATGCTGGGCTCTGATTCACGGCTCGTCGGCGGCCATTTCCAACACATCTGCACACATTCTGTTTGCACACACTCACAGGGACACGGACATACACACGGGGAACATGCACAAACACACACAACTACACCTCGGTACAGGCACTAGCCCATATACAAAAGCAAAAGCACACACACACACACGCAGAGAGCTAATGGACTGTTATTAAAGACATGCATCACACCACGTCACCCACCGACCACACACAAAGCCACACACACATCTGCACATTGCTTCTGCACACTCCAGTGGGATAATGATCTCCCAGCACTGCAATAACAGCTGATGTATCATTTAGCAAAAAGCCACAGTTACACGGCGAGGCCACAATGACACAAACACACACCTACTCCAGTGGCGGGTCCAAAAACACTCTTTCTCCTCGTACTCCGCACACGGTCGACCTCGATTTTTATCACAACGTCCATGACATTTCTCATGAAGGGATCTTTGTCTTGCTCAACAGCCTTTGTCACGGTATAAAGGTCTTCAGCGCAGGTTGATTGACAGGTGTCATCACCCCCTCTAGAGGAACAATGCAGCGGTCGGAGAATCAGGAGCTGACCTTTAGCCTCCAAAGTTCTCTCAAGGGAACAACTTATTCATTTTTCCTGTTATCTGATGTAATCTGTGTGGTATGGAAGAGCTAATCTGATGATATTTAGCTGTTTGTTAGCTGTTTTCATTTGTTGTAGCCTATTGTGTGATCTGCAAACCCTCAGGTGTAAAGAGCTTAAATTGCTTAGCCATGTGGATAGTTTGAACTTCATACTTTTCGTTGATGTGCTCCACAAAAAGATTAACCTCTACTGCGCTATAATTTCTACTTAAACTGCATAAATCTGTACTAATCTAATCTAATCCATATACAGCCACTTGTTATCACATATTCCGTAGGCCTACTTAAGTCACGCAATGACAACTAAACCATCCGAGGAAGGCCACAAAATGGGGTTTGAATCTTCAGAAACAACAAGTCAGTTTGACCTTTTCTTAATTTAATAATTAATAATAAAAAAATAATTTTAAGAGGGAAGTAATTATCTTAAAGCAGGAGGCTCAAGCTGCAAGACAATTTCCCGAGGCCCCCCCACATGTTTACAATTTATTTATGAAGTCTGACCAGCACACCTTTGTTTTTAATTTAGATTTTTCCCCACTCTATTATTTAGTAGTCATTTTTTTCAAGTAATGGAACAATTTTTCTAGCCATGCTGTAAAATAGGAATATAAGAACTGTCTCTTCCACTCAAAAACCTGTTTTGCTTATTGTTACTTCACTTAGATGTTTGGGCCTCACAGTGCTGAATGGTGTTTCACCAATAAATCACTAAATACACTGCTTCGGGTGGAGCTGCGGAGCTATGAGGAGGCAATTGCACACGACAGGAAAGTAGTTTTTTAATTTTTATACTTTCTGTATATCGTCACTTCCTGTGACACTGGGTTACCATGCAGCATAGTCCGCTTCTATTTCCTCCTCTGAATCTAAATAGCAGTATTTTCTGGTAGCAGGAGTGGTTTGAGAAGTTTCTATGGACATTTCAAACTACTGGGGGTTTATTTGCCTTTGGAATTTATTGCAACGGCTGTGAAGCTGACTACACTCCATGAAGGAGAAAACTACTTCTTTTCAGACCTTTAAAATATCCCACTGTAATGCCTTTTCAGAGGGAGATCAATGAAATGATAAATGTTTGCATAATGGGCATGTGCCTCTTAAGTGCACATCAACCTCTTCTGGGTTTCCCCACTTAAAACTGTGCTGGCGCTTCTATAGCTGCTATAGAATAAGCCGTATGAATTATACCTCTTTGTGACCTGTAGGTCCTCACCGTTAAATGCGGGAGATGACAGGAAACAAATGATCGGAGCACATTAACATACCATATGGTGGGCGCTTTTAACCAAAGTGCTTTACAGTGCCATTTGAATGTGGGTGGCCCCATTGGGAATCAAACACTAACAGTGTTAGTGCCATGCTCCACTCATGACCTCATTGACATTGTTGTATTCCAGAGTTTACATCCTCACAGTGCTTTTTTTAAATAATAGCTGGGGCTGCTAAAAGGACATAAATGGTGTGTTTGCACGAATGAGGGTACCATGAAAACCTGTCTTCCTTACATGGGCATATAATACGTGCGCGCAGTCACACACTTGCACATGAAAGTCTTGCAGCCCCCACTTCTCTCTCGTCGCTTGAATCTTTCTCAGTTATGCTGCAATTCAAGCCTTTTGTTTAATAAACAATTTGTCAGTGATGTATTGAACGCCAGCTCTAATTTGATTGTCTGTGAAATGTGTATGGAGGTGGCTGCCTGCTCTCTCTCTGTGTCTCTCTGTCTGCAGAACCAACAGTGATATTCTACCCTTTCTTTCCCCGGCAGGTGTGTGTTTGTGTGCTCGCCATGTGTGTCATGTGCATTTGAGCGTGTGTGTCTATGAGTGCAGGGATGAGGATGGAGGAGCAATCCTTAAGGGTTTGCAATTACATCTAAACGGCATAATCGGACATGATGGATGGCTATTGTCTTTCCACAATGTCTAGACCTCAGCTCCACCAGCGCAACAAGGTTATAGGAGAGAGGGAAATGATGAAAGATTTAATAGTTTTGTTCTGCTTTGCTCCGACCCAACTCCCTTTTTCTCCTTTAAAGTCCCCCTCTGGTGACCTCACCAACATTTGAACATTTTCATCACAGACAAATCGGCTAGTTTTCTGGGTAAAATGGGCTGAATAACTTAATTCTGCCACTTCACAGCAAATCGGGACGGGTTTAGAAGGGAAATTGAATGTCTTGTTTTTCTTTGTTTTGTGGTTTAATCCTGTTTCTTACCTCTAGACAGGAAATAGTGCAAGAATGAACTTTATGTCACAAGCATATAAAATATTAACCAGAATAATTTGGCTATCAAAAGCTTGAAAAAGACAATGCTGGGCTAAAATGACCCACTGTCTTACTGTAATTTCTTGAGATTGTTTTTGTCAATAGGTGGCACTGTGGGACCAAAAGTTCAGCGCACAGCACATGCTTGAGGCTGCAGCATCTTAGAGAAGAACAAACCAAAAGTACAACCCAGTAAGTACAGGGTGGTGGCGAAAATGATGTGTGTTGTTCTGGTTCTTGAAGTTCGGCTCTTCCTCGTCCCTGCTTAGTGCTCTTCAGCACAAAGCCGGAGGAGACAGAATGACACGGTTTACTCCAACCACAACAGCCTTGCAAATGACAGCCTTGAAGATGCCAAAAGGATCAATTTAGGATCTGAGGTAAGACGTAAAATGGACAGAATAATTGGGAGATTTCGCTCGTGCAAGGTGCTTGCAATTATCGTGGACAATTGCATCCTTTGACTCGCCAGGTGCTATAAGTGAAATGAGAGCAGTTACAATATAAGATGGTGATTATGCATGGAAAACCTTCATCTGCGAGAGTGTAGGTGTTAAAAGCTAGTGACTGTACAGTAGATTCACAGACAGAATGTGTCTGCACTGTCAACAAGCTGAGAGGTAAATAAAAAGGGAGAGGTATCTTTGTCATCTGTACCTCGTAATTACCCAGATGGCCCGTGTGTGTGGCAAAAAGAGAAAAGCTGCGGTGGGAACAGCAGCTGGTAAATGTGGAGCGAAGACGAGAGGTTGTCAGACAACAGACATCTTCCTTACAGAGGCGACGAATGAGGTCAGTCAGGAGCTGTCGCCACTCGTGTTGTCACCAACGAAGAAGAGAGGAAGGAGAGATATGATGGAAAAGCAACAACCGCACTCTTGTGCTTCCTTGCTTCCTGTCAAATGAATCTTTGATTGTGCTTGTTCATCTTGGCAGTGACATCACCAAGCTGGCAACGGCTCCCAGCTTTCCCATGAGAGCCTCATTACCCACAATCCCAGAGGTTGACTACGATGTTGTCATCACCTGAAACGCCACCATTTCTCTCTCTCTCTCTCTCTCTCTCTCTCTCTCTCTTTCCATCTCCCTCCTTCTCCTCCCTGTCTTTCTGCTTCACTGATCAGGCGGGCGAAGCTGTCGCTCGGGAGCATCACACAGATGTTCAGCAAGGAAAAAAAAACAACAAACAACTCAAAAATAGACATGATCCCCGGTAGAAATACACATTTCTTGTCCTGGGTGAGGCTGTTGTTGTTGTTGTCACTGCTGATGTGTAAAACAGAAGAGAAGAGAAGAGAAGAGAAGAGAAGAGATGGAGGCATGTCTCGCCAGAGTCCGGCTCTTATTCTTGTCTGATCAACAGGCCTCTCGTGCAGCTGAGCCCACCTCACATGACTTGAAATGAGCTCTAACTCACCCTCTGAACCTGATATGACTGCTTCCTACCTGCAGGCTGTCCATTTGCATCACAGTCCTTTGATCAGATCTATATTTTTCCAGACACGACTGTCATCCACTTTTATTTACCGGCTGTAGAGATGAGAAAGACTTGTGCGAGGCAGTGTGTAGATGGGAAAGAGGCATCGCTGATTGTTGGTTCATTTCTGCTGCTGTGGCAGCTGAGCTCAACAAAGGCGCTGCAAGGAGGAAGTTGTCCTCAGGCAATTGTAGTGGCCATGTGCAATAGCATTGTGGCATAAAGGTACACTTCTCTCCCTCGCTGTCTGACCAGCTCCACCCTGATATTCCTTGTGTTTTATCTTACAGGTTTCTTCCTGGCATTAAAAACTAGTGTCTCTCCCTCTGCAGCCAGCCATTAAAAATGCAAACACCCACGCCAATATGATCATTGACAACACGGCAGAAACAAACGACATTGTGAAATAGCCGCTGGCAGAGAAATCATTCTTGCCCTAATGTCAGCAGCTCGTAGGTCTGACAGTGAAAAACAGAGAGGAGAAGAAAAGTAGTTTCACCCCCCTCGAATCTCCCTGTGACATTCGGAGAGATATTTACCTTGTAAAGATCTTGACATTTCACTGCGCGCTCTAATAACATCCTGAAATATGAATAAGAGTGCAGAGAGTGGAGAGGAGCCCCGCAGAGCTTTTGTTAACAGGTATTGATTGAAACTGAGGGGGAAGGATGGAACGAACGAAGGGGCCACGGGGAGCCACTCTTTACTGATCATATGTTAGCCTTGTCAAAAGATCTCAGCCTCTATCTCAAACTGGCTGGGGGCATCCTTAGTGGTCATCAGAGAGTCTGTGATTCCTTTATCAAAGCAAAAATCCAGCCTGAAGCATAATTCACATGTTTGTCAGAAGTTGTTAGACAGTTGAATCGATATCTGGAGGCAGCGGTGGCGTTGTTGCTGTGAAAAGTCTGATGGCTTTCTCATCTGCACAGGTCAGCCACTTAAAGGCCGTTTGAACAGATTCTTTAAACAACAAGGAACTCATTACTGCAATGAAAAAATGGGATTTCTTATGCTTATATAAAACTTTATATTGACATAATGAGAGTGGTTATGTAATTATCCCCCATGTGTGGTCTTATCAGCAGTCGTTTAATGTTGTGGTTATTTGACATACACTTTGATTATACTGTAGGTTTTCACTGTAAATCGGTCTTCAGAGCAAACCAGATGGCCTCGTTACGGAACAACATTTTGAACTGAATTGAGCTGAAATAAATTGGTTGAGTTTATCTGAGAGCCAGATGCATCTGAGCCAGGCTGCAGTTTCTGATGGCATCAAGAGGTCAAATCAGGAACTGACAGACCTTTGTTTGACTATGAATTTATTCACCACTGTTCTTATATATTGTATTTATACATTAGGACTAAAGAATTTCAAATGATGACCTCCTCCACCTTGGAACAGAACAAACATGGACTACTACATCAGAAAAAACTTGAAAATAGAGTTTTATCTTAGTTTTGTAAACTTCTATAATATAAGTTTGTACCTGCAAACTGTTGTGAAAGTTGGTCAGGTCTGGGCTTGCAGGCGTAAAAGTGTGAACATTGAGGTTTCTGTCTGTAAACTTAGTTTTTGTCAAGTTTGTGCATTCAGTTTCATGTCAACTTAATATTGCAAGCTATGAGGCAAATCGTGGGAGGATATGTCTGCGTGGTCACGGACATTTCACTTTTGGTCAAATCAAACTTAAGAACCAAAGTTGTGTAACGTTCGCACAATACCTAATGCTGACTCTATGCTAACATTACCAATCCCGTTCATTATAAGGTTTATACTGATTTATATATCAGATGTTGAAATGTTCTTTAACAAAACTAAGAACTACAACCATGCTGTGAGGCTGTGCTTCGGAACAGCAGTGCTTTGAGCTAAATGCTAACACCAGCATGCTAACATGCTTACAGTGACTATGGTAACATGCTGATGTTTACCATGTTCATCATCTTAGTTTAACATGTTAGCATGCTAACATTTGTTAAGTAGCGCTAAACACAAAGTATAGCTGAGGATGTACTAATGTTTAATCTACTTTTGTCGTTAGATTTGCAGGGATTTGGTTGTAAAGCAAAGTAGTGGATAATAAAAAATGTGACATGGTGATGCCGCTAGATTAAAAAAATCAAGGGATCACCAAAGTCACCAAGTCATTCATCCTCTGGGCACCCTGAATGTCTGAATTAAGATGACATAGAACTGACTGCACAAACTTAAAATAGTTTGCAAAATATAATTCACAGGCAGAATCCTACATCTTCACACTTCCAAGCCTGCAAGCACAGACCTGAATATACAAACTTTCAAAACAGAGTTTACAGGTACAAACTTACAATATCAAGATGACAAGTATAAATTAGATTTGGTGTCTTGCTCAAGGACACTTCAGTGGGGCAGATTCCTTCTGCAGTTTGAGAGCAGGGCTTTAAATAAGACACACTGCAGCCCAACTGTAAAAGCTGATCTTAATGATTGCTGTGATCAAGAAGAACCTCCGGGAATTCCAAATGAGCGCATACATTACTGCATTTTATTCAAAACCTCCAGGAGCTCAAGATGACTGCATACATTAATATATTTTATTTTAATGACATGTAATTTGTTGCACACAGTAGCTCTGGCTAATTTCTCCTTCCATGATACTAAAAAGCAGTTTAAGGTAATTACAAGAGATTGTTTTTAATGGAAGATAAATGGCTTACTGCAGGCTGCAGCTGAATCAATACTTTGGTACAGTTTGAAACAGTGCTGGATCATTTGCTGAAATTACCACCATTGATTGGTTGCCATCAGTCATTTTAATTTAATTTTAAATGACTGTAAGGAAGGATGGAAAACTGACTGGGACATTTCTTTGTCTGACAGTATATTGCTTTTCTTCCAAAGGATACTGGAGAGGAGCAACAGAAAAACAAAGCAAATGTCCTCCCTGAAGCAATACTGAATAAACCTGAGTAATGAGTGAGCTTCAATTTTGCTTGATTCACTGTAATGTAATGACAGTGTTTGTTTTTCATGTTTTCGTTAGTCTTGTAAAGTTTGATTTGCTATATCGCAGTCGAATGTGTCAAAAACTGCCTTAATTAACAGATGAGTCCGTTCAACTGAACAATTTCTGCATAGCTCATTATCTGTCAGAAGTTCTACCATATAGGCTAAAAACTGAGAGAGAGTGGGATGATCGGGTATAAGGTCAAACACTCAAGTCAAATGCTGTGCTAATGAGCTTGAATCATGCCATTGACCACCCACGCGCTGTTGACTCTCAAGCACTTATTGATTTTTCGTGTTCCTCCTCTGACCACTCCACGACCTTCCATACTCATCTCTTTCTTGATCTTTCTGTTATCTTTTTATGTTTTCACTGACCTTTTCTACCTCTGTTTCATCTCCAAACTTTCTCAAACAAACATGACAAGTCTTTGATTTCCTGAGTTCTGCCCTCTCTCTCTCTCTCTCTCTCTCTCTCTCTCTCTCTCTCTCTCTCTCTATTAAGGCGTGACTGCCGGAGTTAGAGAGGATATCAGATAACAGGAAAGCTGCTGATTCAGTTCTTGGCACAAACAGTGTGTTCAATCTAGGATCACCTGGAGGGCAGCTGGTCTTACAGCAGTACTGTGGCGCTAATCAAGTACGACATTCACTGTTCCACTGTGACGCTCTGAACTCTGACCTCTAATAAAATGCATATTTGTGGAGAGACTATGTGTTCCTCATAGTGGAGGACACGAACATTAGGCAGGGTAACTTTAATGTATGTACAGTCAGGAAGACTATACAGCCTGGTCTCTTTAAAAGGAGCATGATGTGTCTCAGGTAGCAGCATGGCATGGTTTGGTGGAAAGTTCTGGATTCACCTGCATGTGATGACCTGGGTTCAGTATTTCTTATCAAATTATTATCAAAAGCCTATCTCAAAAATGTAGTGAATATTTGTAGTTAATTGTAACCACACCTTAAAGTGCTTAAACCCAATTGTTGTTCTACTTGCTAAAACTAAATTTAAAGTTGCATTCATCAACATTTTTATATCAACAATGGATCAAATGGCTATGTGTAATGGGAAAGGGGTTGCTTATAGTGATGAAGCCACCTAGAAACATGAAGCAAATGTGCAGCTTTACACAGCTCTAGAGAGCCTTTTAGCTTCTTTTAGCTCATTGTTTTGGTTGTCGGGCCTGCTACGCTCTCATTAACCTCATTTCCAGAAAAAATCTCTGATGAACCCACTGTGTGATAAATACAAACATATAACTTTGTCACCTCGCCTATATCATCATGTTACCTGTCACTGGACTTTGTGTGTGTGTGTGTGCGTGTTTATATGTGTGTGTAGGATGAGTGTTGCTGTGACAGCCTAATTTACAGGCCATTGGTGTGTTTAATGGAGCCGATGAAGCAATGATCGCTCATCCAATCCTTTCGAGCCTTCTAGCCTTTCTGCCTGGGCCTGATACTACCAGCCATCTCTTAACACACGCACACACACACACGCACAACATCTATGTGATGCAAGAAGGTGGTCACACATACACCCCAAAGTCTACCCACACACACACGCACACACAAATCCTGCTTTATAGGGGATAATCCAATGACAGCCAATTTGCTGGAGGGATATACTTTTTTTTATTCCATTCTTTATTTATCCATCTCTTCTGCTTTTACAAGGCAATTTGTTAGGTGGCCAGCTGGAGGAGGGAAGTATTAACCTAGACTTCCATTACCATGCCTCCCCCCCACCGTCTTCCTACTCTCCCCCATCCCCTTGCTTCCCCTCGCCCGCTCATCCTTTAGAGATTAAGCCGGCCCCCCAAAAAACAGGGGTCCAGTGTAATCATGAAAGTGTCACATTTCAGCTGAGAGAAGAGGGAATGGTGGCTTCAGGGTCACTCTAAAATTCTCCACTCTTCACTCTCACTTTTATTCTTTTTCTCTCTCTACCTCATCCACCCACCCACACTCACTCCATCTCTTTATTTCCCTTCTTCTCCCCTCCCTCCCTCGTTCCTGTTATTTTATTATTTATTTCAATCTGTATCTGTCCTCTTTGCTCTTGTTACCCCTCGTCTCCCTCTTGATTTTGTCCTCTCTTTCTTTCTACCTTCTCCTCCATTCCTCTCCAGTCTCGTTATGCCTCTCTCTCTCTCTCTCTCTCTCTCTCTCTCTGACAGTGGTTCAATAAGCAGTGCCTCCAGAGTGGTCTCGCTCAGTCAGTGGCCAATTACCCAGTCACACTGCCTGTCCTCTGGGATGGACAGGATTAGCAGGATCTGTCGTCTGACCACACACACACACACACACACACACTCAGTCTTGGACACCTGTCACTTAGACATGGACAGACAACCTGTGGGTTCTTTTTTGTCCGTGTTTTTTTTATTAAAAAAAAAGAAGCTCAGGCTCCACCACCTTTTCCTCCAACAGGCAATTTGACAGGCCAGTGAAGAGAGGCACAGGGAGGCTGTGGAGAGGAGGAAATGTATGCTATATCAAATGCATAAAAGCACAGTACAAGCTCCACTGGTGCAGGTGGTCGGTGTGTGGTGTGGTAACCAGTGGAGCAACACTGAGGGATCAGACCTCACTTGGATCAGGTTTTTGCTCAGGGGCAGCTAGCTCAGGGCAACTTGGATTTGCAACTTGATGGCTACAGCAGTGCAGCCACTTAAAGCAGCAACAGGTACTTAATGTCACTCATTTCTACTTTCCCCCCAAGGCTCAGCTTATTTCACAGCCTTTTCGGTGTTATAGCTATACATGCTCACGAAAATCGAACATTTTTCATAATCTGCCACAAGGTGACCAATAATCCATCATTTGACCAACAAAGATCTTGAATGCGCTGTTAATTCTATTTCTGAGTAAAATTCTAAACTTCTAAAAAAGTTGTATTTTCTGGGATGTAATTAACGACACAAAATTAATGGTTCAGTACGTATCTCGGTTTTGGGGTTGTGGTTTGGAAAACAAAAGAAACACAGAATATAACATTTTGTCATTTATTTTCAAAGATCTAAACACGATATAGTGGCATATTAAAATTTAATTATTATTTAAAAAAACCTCCACAAATGTCAATGTGTTAGTAATGCTCCATCATTATTACAAAGGACTCTAACCTGTGTATTCTCAAATATGAAGGTAAAAATAGAGAGACACATTTTAGCATTTTCTGTCAGCAGGATACCATCCTTCCATTTTATGATGTGACAATGCAATATATGCTAATATATGCTATTGTATGCTACAATGCTATCAATATTTGGTTACAGGTAGGTATAGGGGCAAAAAGGACTTGGTTAGATTTAGGGAAAGATCATGGTTTGGGTTAAAATAAGTACTTTGTTAAGATTTCAAGACCTTTGTTGTTGACTGTCCTGTCTCCAGTATGAACCAGAGCTTTAGCCAGGGCTTGCACATTATTCATGTGGCTAAATCTTCCCAAAAATAACACTTGTGTGATTATTGTAACATTTTGTTTCCAGCAGAGAAGAATTGCCGGCTTGGCTGTGGCTTAACCTCTTCAGCCCACACAGATTCACCAGTGGGTCCGTTGTTCAGGCACGTGGTGCGCAGCCAAGCTTTGTTCAAACCCACTGAACTTCATTTTGAATTCTCAAGATCCTGAAGTTTCCAAAGATACCAAACACGTCAGGCTGAATTACAGTGAAATGTGAGTACAATGATACACAACACATGTAGAATTTTCCATTTTAGCAGCCGTGTGCACGTAGGTCTCCTGGGTTTTAATATTTCACTAACCTTTTTGTGATATGCAGCACATACAGAATATGTTTTTTCTAACTTTGAAGGGAAACTGACTATTTTCAGTCCAGAGTCAAGCTTGTCCAGACCCTGGCAAGACTGTTTGGCGCTGGAAGAATGGCTGGTGACCTCCTGTCTCCCTGAGGCCAAGGTCAGTGTCAGATGTGTCCTCTTTGGGCCTGCTCACCTCAGTCCTGCGGTTCCACCGGTTCTTTGACTGCCAGCACTTTCTGCAATGACTGAGGGAGCTAAATCATGACAGCAGCATGATGTGGCTTACAGAAGGCAGAGGGGCATGATGGGATGGGGAAAAAGAAGGAAAGCCTAAAGGAAAATTCCTGGTTTTAAGCTTTGTGGTGGTCTGACTGCTTTTAGCGGGATGAAAGGATGAATCCTTGACTTTGGTTACATGCTAAAATAACATGGTGAACACTATAAATATTATACCTGCTAAATATCAGCATGTTAGCATTGTAACTATGACCAGGCTAGCATTTAGCCCAAAGTACAACCTCATGGAGCTGCTGGCATGGCTGTAGACTCTTAGTCTTTGGGTTTTATATTCATAGTTTTTGCAATATCATGAACTTTTACTCACCAGGTTAGCTGTAGACATACAGGATGATCGACATGCATGTAAAGCTGACAAAACATCATGTGTTTGACTTCGACTTGACTCTAGCTGCTCACTAATTGTAAGTCTTTCTGAATCAAAGACACAAAGATGTCAAAATGAAGAAACTGTTTGGAGATTTGTCTATCCTTCCTTCTTCTGTCAGCCCTGCCCTCCCAGAATGAAGCAAACCGAATGTCTGAGTCACTCAGTTGCCTACAAACCTTCCAGGATTTTTTCTTTTTCCCCTCTCTGAGTGTTATGCTGACACGGTGGGAAATGAGGCTGGAAAGGATCTGAGGAAGAGCTGGATTCCTTCCTCTGTTTCAAAATCCCTCCGTGGGGCCCTTTTGAACTCGCCCGCATCCAAGGCCGGCTTATCCAGCCACTTCAAAGACGCTGGAGACCGCGTGTTACATCAGGGCTGTGGTGACCACTGACGCGCTCCCTCCACAAGTGGAAACAGAGAGGAATGTCCTCTAATCTCAGCCCTGCAGAGAGAGGCTTTCAAGTAAAGGCCTGGCGTTTCTTTTACCTCTCTGGTTAGCAGAAAAAATACTTGCAGGGTTTCCAGCAGGTAAGCGGCACCCGCCTTTTGTCGCCTCAAGGATCCTTTAGAGAGGTCTTACAAATCCCTAAGGTTCACCTAACTCCAGTAGAGTTACCACGGGATTTTTGTGTGTGTGTGTGTGTGTGTGTGTGTGTGTGTGTGTGTGGAGCAAGGTTGGGTGAAATTCATTTTCAACTCAATCTTGTTTTCTTTGGATTTCAAGAACTTGGTGTATTTTTCTGTAAAAGCATTATTACACTCTGTAAACTGAAGCTGTCTAAATTTTATTTCCAATTTACCTTTAGAATCAAATGAATTGAAAGTTAATTGCACCCATCTCAGGTCTACACAATGGCTGGAGGACATTAAGCAGACAGAAAGATGGGATCAATATTAGCTATTTCTATTTTATTATGGGATTTAAAGTGTACTTTTACCCACGTCCTCACTTTTAAAATCACTCCGTCATCGAGTGAAAAAGGCACAACAGACATATCTGACAACCTCTGATCTACAATCATTTTATTGCTCACAAGAAGAAAAAAAAAAGCAGTGCTCCTTACAGCTGCGAATAGGAGCCAAACTGCCTCAAAATTACTATCATTCCCTACCTCTCCTCCAGAAAAGCTCTTTTTGATATTGACTGAATCAAAGAGGCGTCTCTGAGTAATTAAGTGAATTATGGTTCAGCGGAATTGTAGACTTTTTGGTTGAGAAACTTTGCTGTATGGATTCCTCTCTAATTACAAAGGAGAGCTGGACAGAAATAGCTCTTCCTTTCATCCTCAACCTTGGTGTAGTCTAGATGAAGCAGCTGTAAGCCTGGACTTAGCCCCGCGATCGACCTGAGAGCAGAGAGAGAGGGAGAGACGAGAGTTTATTTCCATGCTCTGACTGTGTTACTCAATCCATATTTATACTCTTCCTTGGGAAAGTGTAGCTTGGATTTAGCCAGATGAGAAAAAGAAGATACAAGACAGTATATTGTTGAATTAATGGGGATACATGGGCCTGGGATTAGAGGAAATTGACAGTCACAAGGTAACATGTGGCCTTGACTTTAAGAAAAGAGGCAGGGCTGTACTTAGGATTTTAGGAATAATGAAGCCCCCCCCAAGCAGCTCTCCTCCCTCTCCCATTTTTGAAATTATCTGGATTTCTCACATTTTATGTATTTGGTTTCTACATTTTAATTTCCATGAAGATCTAAATGCTGTGTCAAAGCCCTCCACATGCTGCTGACATGAAATTCTGGTGGAGAGATACTTAATCCTTCATTCACTCATTTATTTTTATATATGAGTGAAAATAAATGAGTCACATTACATTTAAATATAATGAGTCTAAAACTACTGGAATCATCCAATGAATCCATTTTAAATCAACATAATAAGGAGATGTCTCAATTAAACCTGAAAACTGCAACTCTGCAAAACATTGACTGTATTTGACCATGTATTTCTTTTTTCCCCTACAGTATCTGCACATAGCATCTACAGCATGAGTCACATTTTTATGGTTATGGTTACGCAGCACTGAAGGTTAAGGTTCAGGAAAGATTGTGCTCTTTGTTAAATGTTGAAAAACTTAAAGTGCAATATGGGGCTTGTTTCCTTTTTTAATATTTAACCAAAACCACAAGCTGTCCCTATCCTTACCCAAAAAACAGAACAGAAAAAAATCGAAACAAAACAGAAACGCTGGTCTTCTGTGTCAAAGTCAGTAAAACAAAAAGAAAAGAAAATCCTGCATTTATATATATTTAAATCAATCTATTTCCTCTCCTCTGCATGTTTTCGACCCTCAGTAGTGTCTGCCGGTCTTCCCTTCAGTCTCCATACGGTCCCAACAACCTCTAACAATAAGATATGGCTGTATGTAGCCTGTGAGGTGAAACCCAGGGCAAAAAAGACTGCAAGCAGTCCTGCACCACTCACTGCTGCTTGTTAAGCTTATTGCTCTGAGTGCAGGGTCATAGCTAAAGGTGACTTATCAACATTTTCTATCAACTCGTCTCTTCCCTCATGTGGACTACGGTGGCTGGACAGTCAGAGCACAGGGATCACAGAGATTTTAGTTACACAATCTTAACAATAAAAGTGAGGGGGACAAAAATAGGATTATGAAAACTGACAGGGACATGTCCCTCCTATCCCCAGTGGAAATTACACTCTTGTATAAAGATCTAAGAGACAGGGTTGCCAATTAAATACCGAAGAGCTAACCTCGGGGTCCTCATCTTCGGCTCTGAAAAGAAGGTTCATGATGAGATTATTTGCAAAAATAATCAAAAATTGTCTCAAGATATTAAACAAACCCCACTGATTAATCTACTCAACACAAATTCACTTTTTGGTTGAATCAATGTTAATTTTGGATGCACTTCTGCTCCGTTAAATAAGGTTCACATGTTTATGAGCCTCTTAGGTATTAAATAATACTTTCCCCAGAATCAGGAAAATACTGTATGTAAATCGCCTCCCCCCGCAAAAGCAGGGCGCCAGTCAACTAGCGCTGTTGCTATAGCAACAGTTCTAGCTATGTAGCTGCTGCTGGGTGGTGTCTGTCAAAAGCACACAGTCATTACCTGTACCCTCGTCCCTTTGTATCACAGGCAATCACAGTCTATTCACAGTCTGCAGGAAGCAGGGCGCCTTTTCTCTTCCAGCCTGGATTTTGAAAGAAACGCAGCGTGGCGCTTTCCCTATGACAAGTTCAGACCATTTTCTCCTCCTGCCACCTCCTCCTTGTCATTGATCAGGGCTTTCACCACACTGAGCGCCTCCCCGCTATAGAATCAGGTCCAGGCGGGTCAAGTGAATAACAGCCTCTCTCTCGCAATCACGCACTGCAGCCAGTCTGCTCTGTAATGACGGGAGAGACACCCTCATCACTAAAATCTTCACTTATGGAGAAAGATTCAGATTAAGGGCATTTAGGTTAAAAAGAGCTTCATCACTCCATACTGCGCTAGCTGAAGCGATACAAAAGTCATTTCTCCACTCCCTGATCCTCCATCTTACCCCAAAAGTACGAGGCAGTGCAAAAGTTCCAGTAATGTGTGTAACAGGGTGATGGAGCTCAATTTTTCAGCTGAGACATTTTACGCACTGTGTCATTTTTGCCTTGTTGAACTTCTCCTCTCTCGGACACTAATACCCATTTTTCAGTCGCGGCACAGCCTGAGCCTCAGCCGGCATGATGGGAACATCTTGTGGATGCTCAAAGCCAGGCTTTTCTCCAACCCATTTCTGCATGCAAATCAAAGTTGGATCAATGTGGGATTGTCTGATGAACTAATTATGCAGTAATTGTTCTGGTCTAGACCACTGATCCATTGTATGAGAGCCGCGCTTTGTGTCTTTCCAGTGCTGATTGAGAATGATAATTGGGTTTTTTGATTGGCAGTGGGGCAATTTTGATCTCTCTTTTCTTCTTTGCCCCTGCACATGTACAAGCAGAAACACACACACACACCCTCCCCCCTTCCCACCCTCTCTTCCCATCAAACCCACCCTCCATTCATCCGCTATTGAATGCCAGAGACAAATCCATCTTGCGAGCCAAACTGTAAGCTGGTATGGAAACCTTTAAACAGGTTACCACGGGTTAAGTGATGAGGCAGGACCACTATGCATTTGCAATTAGTGCATTTGCATAACTTAATTGAGTGTGTTTGGTCGATAGGTTGTCATTAGTTCTCCCATCTCCACTGGCACATGCAGGGAAGAGTTATGATGAAGGTGCCCTCGCACACCTACGCCCACTATAGAGGACCAGTGGACATTCATGCATGCACAGACACAACACAGCAGCTCAGAGTGTCTGAGTTTCAGTTCCCTCTCCCTCTCTCTTCTGCTGACTTGATCTCATTTTTGTTCTTCTCAATATGAGCCCAGTCATAATCACCATTTCCCAGAATCCCCACACTTTGACCCGGGGTCCCAGCCAAACAAATGTCTGACCCTGTTGGAAAGGTAATGAGCTGGTGTTATTACAGTAAAGCCCTTCTCAACTTTGACCTTTGACCTCTGAGGCCACAACCAATCGGACGGCCCCTCCTGCTTGTAATAAAACCCAGGTTGTTTGCTTGCAGTGGTGTCACCAACCAGAGCTTGAAGCCTTTGTTATGGGTTTAAAGCATCAGTTCACCCAAATCACAAAAATACATGGTTCGTGTACTGTACCTCTTGTGGTATGCTTCCAGTCTAACTGCAAATCTGCCACCATCCATGCACAGTTTACACCCCGATACCTGTAGGACCACTTATGGACAGAGGATTTTGGAGGTGCAAACAGAAAAAATAAGCTCTTAGCAAGCAAGACACAGGCCTATTTTGCATGACGCAGAGTCACGTAGGATGTCAGTCAAATTGAAAAGAATGACATCACTGGGACATTTAGGAACCGCAGACAGAAAAAGTCATTTTAGAGCCATTAAACTATCTAGATATGTAGCCTCATCACGCTGCCCCCTCTCCTCTGCTCTCTGTAAGCACTGAAGTCTCACTCGGCCCCCCTCCTCACTTCACCTTTCCCAACCATTGCCTCTGCCTTGTTTGCTTTTGTTGCAAATGTAGGCCCATAATTGTCTAAATCAATGTTTAGCAGTCTCTCTCGCTGTGATTAGACGGAAAATGAGGTTATGCCATGGTTTCAAGGCAGCGGATTTCTAAAAAAGATCTCCTGCTTAGTCAGACACTGACATAGCATAATGAACTTAAATGAAAGCAACTTTTGTCTCAGTGTAGATTTTAATTACGCAGCAATTGTCTCCGACAGAAGGAATGAGGGGAAAAAAGGAGAAGAAAATGGAGAGAGAACAAGTGAGGGGGT
This sequence comes from Maccullochella peelii, assembly GCA_002120245.1. Lineage (NCBI taxonomy): Eukaryota > Metazoa > Chordata > Actinopteri > Centrarchiformes > Percichthyidae > Maccullochella > Maccullochella peelii. The sequence continues at coordinate 61,815 of LKNJ01000294.1, forward strand.
GAAAGAACGGGTGGAAAACAGGGTTTATGTGCCAGAGTGCTAATTTGATCCATTAAGGGATGTGTGTATGTGTGTGAGAGAGAGAGAGAGAGAGAGAGAGCGAGAGAGAGTGTGTGTGATGAGCTACCTGCCTAGTGAATATAAAGTCTCATTCTCACCCATCAAGGAGCATGGTGCAAAGGGTGAGAGTCGTGTCTTGTTAAACTCCAGGCTTCAGCTGAGGAAAATCTAATTAGTCTAATTAGGTGTGTGCAACAGTCAATGATGGAATGATTTCTCCTTTGTGGCTTCCTTGAAGAGAAAAGTGCGAAAATATGTTCCTTCCTTGAAAAGAGTGTGAAAATATGTGCAGACACGTTGATGCAATCGACAAATCCACATCCTACCTCCTGCGATCGCCTGCAGCCTGATTTCTTCCTTCCTAACGAGCTCCTATGATCTTTTGTGCTGCTGATGACATAATAACTCATTCCTGGTTTCTGTCCAATGGAGCTCCAAAAGTAAATGATTAGCAGAAAACCTCACTCACCCACTTGCATAACATGATACATTCAGTCAGTCAGTCCTCTGGCACTTCGACAACAGCTTTCCTGGAGTGTTTCAATCAAAGAAAAGGGTACATTTCTTCAAATAAATGCATGTCGGTCAACAGCTGAGGGTTTTGTGTCCTCGCTCCAAACATGACACACACACACACACACACCAGCAGCTAGCTCACAGATGTTTCTGATGTGTTGAGGGGATGGTGACATGCAACTGAACTTGTACATACCATGTTATGGTTGTGGTGTTCATCTTGCATTTTGGGAATCTAGCCAGGGCTCTTATTTTGACATGTGCAACGGTAGAATAGGACTTCCTGGTTTAACAGCATTCCAAAGAATCAAAAGAATTTATTACAAAGAAGAAAATATGACCTACAATGCACATTTTGTTAGGTTCCTGCCTTTCTATGGGCTTTCCAAACATTTCCAACTGTACTCCACAAAACAAAACCCTGATAAGTTTTTCTCAATTGTCTGCCTTTACCGCACACTGGAGGTCCTTCTGCATAACGGGTGGAAATTCAGTGTGGAGGGTTTTATAAGAAATCCAGCTGAATGTTTTCAAGAGTTACATGCAGTAAGTGATGCAGAGTAAGCACTACTTTTATTGTAAATGCTAGAAGCAGAACTGAATAGTTATAGCTAGCTAGCACAAGTCCTACGTATCAAATTGATGAAATATGCCATATAAAATAAAGTTTAAGATAAAGTACGGCACCTACTGTAGAGGATGTTACACATAGGCCAGCTGAAAACCATGTGATGTGGGAAGGATCAAGCAGAAGTATAGATGAGGCAGATTAAGCTAAATGCATTTAATACCCCAGACTAATGATATCAAACAGTGCAAGAGTTTACTTTTAAAGTCTGTATGGCTGTATTCTGTGTTTACAGTAACATGGTGTATAGCAGGGCGCTCCAGACAGGTTAAACACTCAGCCGAACGGAGCTTGACCCGGCGCTGAGCCCTGATTTTGGCCATGAGTTCTACCAGCTGGGGTTAACACTGAAAGCTGAGTATTTCCTGGGTCACTTGTCCAATCTGAAAGGGGTTAAAGAGATCGCTTCCAGCAGGCTCCAGAGAACTTCCACTGACAGTGAGGACAGAAGTGATTATAGTGTATCTACTCAAACTGTGTACATCTGTCTGCATTACCTTTCAAATCTGTAGCTGTAACAGCTACCATAAATGTTTTTTTTCCACAATTACACTTACATACTGTAGATATCTGAGCTGGACATACAGTATACTGTATATTCATCATGTTGGTTTATAGGACTGAAGCACATTCATACTCTTACATTTACAATGTAGTGCAAACTTCTCACTTCACTTTTTTATACTGTACCTGCAGTCTTTTAAAAAAAAAATCCATAAGGAAGTGGACTGCCAGCAGTGCTTCACAAAGATCCTCCTAAATTGTAGAAGTGCAATAAGCTCCAAAGTACAATATGCATCTCTGTGTGTCCGTAGATCATGGCGCCTGATGATGGCTGTTTTTCTTTGAATAACTGTAATAATTCTAGACAACAATTCGGGCAACTTTGACAACACTTGTAATTCACAGGCGAGCGCCTTTAGCGATTCGATTCGAGCTTTTCAGCAGCCGTGCACAAAAGAAATGCAATTTTGCAGCATGAATATTATACCTGAGGTCTGAAATGAAATCCTCATGCTGAATGAAAGTCATATTTTGAGATTGCGAACACTATCGCTCTTGCCACGCTTGCACAGCTACACACACACACACACACACACACACACACACACACACACACACACACACTCACAGAGAGCGAGGGCAGGTTTTTATGAGTAATCCTTGCTACTGATTCAGGGCCTGTAATTGTAGCAGCGCAGCAGGAAGTGAAGCAAGTCTCAGCTATTGACTGGCTTCAGTCACACACTGAGCTAAAACACAGGGGTGGTGGCACTGCCGCTGAGAACATGTCAATTTTGCTCTTTAGAAAAGGGGCACTGCTTGAAGACTGAAAGCAAATCAACACAACTATCGACCCAGACAACCCAACCCTGTAAATTGCACTCAGAGAGACGAACAAAACAACAAAAACCATCACTGGGCTTGTATTGACGGCCAACACTTTGGCTAGCACGCCTTACTTCCAGACGAGGATAAGATTGAAAAGACTCAAAAGAAAGACTTGAGAGACCGTTCAAACACATACAGTATGCACTTTGTAGCAGCGTTTAAGCTCAAAGATGACTCGAAACCCGGGCTTTTTCAATTCACATGAACAACAGCAACAAACTCTTTTAAAACTCTTGGTCCTGCTTTTGTGTCAACTGTTGCTCAACACCACTACATGTGGAAGCTTGGTGAAGAGCATACCGCTCTATTGATAGAGGAAGTGACATCATAGAGTCAACAATCTGCAGCAGTAATGTTGTGCAAACACGGCAGCGAGGCGTTGTTGTCAAACTTGTCTGCTCTCAGGTCAGACAGCAGCTCCTTTCTTCCTCAAGCGGGAAGATCAATCATTCCTCACTGCCTGTGTGTTGTGTTACAACATTTCTGACATTGACATCTTAGCATTGTGTTATTTTTACATGTTACAATGTGAAGACATATTGAGGCCTCTGTCATGCAGTCCAAAATGCACTGTGTTGTTTTTCTCTAACATAAATAGGGAACTGTGCAGATAGATAGGAGCCACCTTGAACAAACAGAAAAGCTTCTCTATGCAGAAATCCCACATGTGGTCATTTGAGAAATGTACTGTACTGGCCAGTAGAGTATGTAAGTGTGTTTGCATGTGTATACAGTATGTGTGTACATGCATGGGTAGAGTATGTAGAGTAAGTTCTTTGCAATAGCAACATTTTAATTCTGTGGTTTTTTTTTCTTTGGAAAACATCAGCTTTCAATGAACATCAGACCAAAAAAAATACATCAACCAGGAGTCAGTCATTCACATTCAACGCCAAAGATATCCTTATACAGAGACAGAGGCTACCATCTCCCCCCCACCTGACCGATACGATACTCAAAGGTCAGAAGAAGAGTGTGTGTTATGGTGAAACGCTCTGGAAAAGCCTTGAGTTTTGAATATTGTTCACAAATCACACACATTGTAAAACATGTATGTTGTTGCTAATGTGGAACCAATACAATAATGAGGATCACAGTGATGATGATGATGGAGAAATGCATGATGGTTATTGGCAGGAAAACTTCCTTGTGTGCAAGATGTGACAAAATGAAAAGTTGGCTCAAGTTCAAGTTTAGTGTAATTGTCATTTGAACCATGAAAGAATACTGCCGAGATGAGACGTTGCTTCTTCTGGATCAGGGAACAAAACCCACCCCAGTAAACAATAAAACATTTGGCCCAAAAAGAATCAAATAAAAAGTGCATGGCTGCGTCAAAATAACCCTGATTGCAATAACAGTGCAGTGCGTTCTTGTGTGTCCTACAAAGCACTGCAGAGCACTCCATTCACAATCAAGACTCACCAACATCATCCAAAATATTTTTTTCAGTCTCTACACCGGCTGTTACAAAGACGGCATTTAGGTCAGAGAAGTGTGGCACCAGCAGTTTTCTGGTGCCACTTTACATGATTTCTGGGTAATGAAGTCCTCCAGACTTTCAAAATATCAACCAACAATCTCTCATTGCCACTTACAGTTGCTGAAGTGCAAAGTTGCCAAGTGGAGCTCTGAGGAAGGGACCTGGAATGTGCCATTTTTGAACCAACAGGTGAGCGTGGAAAGTTAATGAGCGCCAATCTCTTTTCCAACAACCACAACTGAGCGAGGGGCTTAACCATCGAAGCAGAGCCTTTCATTATCCGACGGTGTGAATGCAGGCAAGTCACTTTGTCAGTGTGAAGCAGGGTGTCATTCATGGATAATGGAAAAATGATCCTCTGTCAAATAAAACACTAACACCGCACAGCATTATCTCTAATTTCCCCAGCTCACAGGGTTTTAGTAATGTTGTATGGAAACACACATGTTCCACTGCTGACTGAGGATGAGTGCAGCCAAGTGTGCAGCCAACGACAAAGTTGCAGCGACTGATGAGTGAGCAGCTGCCATAATCACATCGGGAGAACATAACCTGCATCATATACTCTCACTGGTGTTAAACTAGCTATGAAATAATGTTCTCTCCTAAAAATCAGAGCCCAGGGATTATAGACGAAGGACGCAGTCACTTTAGATCTCTTTCTTCTCTCTTTCCATCTCTCTATTTGCCCTCTGTCCTCATACCTTGCACCCCCCCCCACATACTCACCTTGTTTGTTGGGGATGAGAGGAGTGAGGCAAAGAGGCTGTCAGCCCTTCATTGTTCCGTTCCGTACATTTCAGATGAATTACAGTGGCAGTGGAAATAATTGCTTGTCCCAATTATGAATCCATCTGCCGTGGTGGCTTTCTGATTTGATGGGGAGGAAATTCCCGAGAGCAATACCAAACAATGCGCGGGAATAAGGCACGGGAGCGTGTCAGCGGCCATTAATATCCATAAAGGCAATTTCACAACACACCTAATGACATAAAATGACAGACAATAACGGTTAGGTAATTAGTATGAGTGGTCTGTGTATGTGTGTGAGTAGAGGTGTGGTGGTCTGTGTATGTGTGTGTGCAGGGGGATTTGAGTAGGGACGGAGTTAGGATAATATATTTCTCTGCAAATACATGAGGACAGTTTACCTAATAGTCCTTCTGTCTGTTCTATAGATTAACATGACTTTACAGGAGTATGTAGACACACAAAATATGGCATTTAGGAAATTATGTAAATAAGGTTTTTTCATGGTCAAAGGGTCAGCTCTACTCAAAATGTCTAATATACATTTACAATTAAAAATCAGATTTGGGATCGCATCCATTCCTCTAGGGGTCATATAGATTCATACAGGATTAACGAGTACTGGAAGAAGAATGACTTCTGTCAGTGTCAAACTACATATACATGACATATTAAAAATTATATATTAATATTTCATTATTTTAACGGGTGTATTTAGGTGGAGGAAGTTGAACCAATGTACATACTGTTGAGTAGGTTAACCAATGTATAATATTTTACAAGCTGATTATAGATTGTGTACGTAAAATATTTATCAGTAAAGTCGCTTCTAACAATACCTGGGAAATAAATGTAGTGGAGTAAACTTTACAATATCAGCCTCTAAAATGTAGTGAAGTAGAATTAAAGAAGCATATAAAGCTCAGATACCTCAAAATTGTTCTTAAGTAGCCTACAATAGGATAATTGAGTAAATGTACTTATCTTATCTGACATTCTAATACAAAATTCCCATTTAAATTAAAGTCAAAAATCTTAGAATATACAGTAGTCCTATAGGATTTATTCCAACAGGAATCCTATGGGATCAACTCCTATACAAGTTCTATAGGACTGAGTGAATTTTGTATTGTGTTTTAGTGTTTTAGTAACAATAATAATATAAACAATATACTATATACAGTATATGCCAAATTGTTATTTCATTACTTTATACATATGTCTACAGAAAATAATAATAATAATAATAATAATAATAATAATAATGCACTGATTCCACACAACTTGTATTTCCACAACACTTTTTATCTGTTTTGTCATTCTTTGTCACTTTTTTAAACTTTTGTATTCTTTTGCTTTATACTTTTTTATATGTAAAATGGGTGTATTATATTTATATAAAATATAAAAATATATAACCACCAAAACTATTGACTGAAGGAACAAAGGCAAAAGCAGTTTAATTTATAATGAAAAATGCGTTATTGGATGATCATTGTCGAACATTTGTTTGTAGTAAAACTATATCAAACTTTAGAAACTGCTTTAAATATGGATATAAAAATGATCGAGATAATGACAGCTCCACATTAATAAACCAGTTAAGTAAAATAAAACAGAGTGGTGCAGTGTCAGCGGGAATGTAATTTCCTGGAGTACCAGAGTCGCTGTGATTTCTTCCGGGTTCCTGTCTCGGTTTGTTTTGTTTGGGTCTATCAGCGGACAGCTCAGCATGACAGAAACGCACTCTCTGCGGCTGTAACTCTTTTTCCTCCAACTTATAGGACAATAAGATGTCTCCAAAGGTGTTATACACCAGCTTCGCTCGGTAAATGCGGACAAGTGACCTCACCGTGATTTCACCCTGACCTGAGACACCTGTTGCTCCAGTTTCGACAGACAGGTGCCACTTCCTTCGTCTCAAACAGGGAGCAGCTCCGGCTCGCGAGACTACCGAAACTTGGATTAACTATTTTTTTAAATAATATTTGAATTTACAGCTATTATGAAAGTCACAGTAACCTTCGGGGGCACCGCTGTGGTGGTCCCCTGTAAAGCTGGGTGGACCGTCCGGGATTTAATCGACCAAGCCACGCGGAGGTACCGCAGGATTTTGGAGCAGGTAAACACGTACTTCCTTTCTTCGGTAGTTTCCCATCTCAGAAAGTTCTGCTAATTGTGCCCACAAGAAAAGGTTGTTTCATTCCACTTTCTTCACATTTTGTAAGCTCCTATAACCTGGCTGAGGTGTGCGTCACGTGACAATATGACGTTCATAACATTGGAGACAGGTGTCATATTATTTGCATTGAGTTAATTCTTTATTTTGCGGCTAAATTACGTAGACTTTGGTTCACTAATGTAAAGCAAGTACAAGTCTCATTCATAAAGAGTTTGACTCCTATTTAAAGAAGTTTTTCTTGTTGCTAGCTTATAGTGTTGCATGAGAGGCGTGAAACTTCTCATCATAATATCTTCATACATCCTCTCATAGTGGTGGCTCTCACAGAATGACATAAAAAGAAAGATGACCAACTTGCCTCAATAGACCAGAATGCAATGCAGCCGCAGACAATTTTGGATTAGGAGAAAGGGGTGTCACATGCTGGAAAAAAAACTCAGTCGTCTCTGGTTGCTCTCTGCCTCCATGCATAACACGTCTGGATGCACTAAATTCATACCTGTTCTGATGTCAGTCAAAAGCCATTCTGGGAAATGTAGGAGCAGATAGGTTGAGGGGAAGTGGAGACACCAAAATGCAACAACACAAAAATATCCCCTGGCATGCACTGAACAAACTGATGGTGTAATAAGACTTAAGTAACCACTGGTGCAGGGTGTTGTTCTCCCGTGTTGTTTTGAAGGTTCCACATACACAAAGATATGAATCCCAGCTTTCTGATCCCTGATGTTGCAATCACTTGAACATAAATCATTCTGCCGAACTGACCTTTTTATTAATCAGCAGCTTTGTATGTGCATGCTGTCCTAGCGTGATAGGGAGCTGATGTGAGTGGCGCTGGCTGCAGCTCCAGCTGTCTACCTGTACAATAGCTCCCTGTTTAAGCCCTGGTATCTCAGCGGGCAGGTGGAAGTTTACTGTTTGAAGTCGTCAATGTGGCCGCAGTCGGGGATGTGCGCCGCGGACAGGAGGCTTTGTCCTGTGAGTGATTGGGGATTAGGATTGGTCACAGGCCCCGGTCTTATCGGTTAGCTGGTCCCCCCTCAGCCCGCCCACGCACCCTCCCCCTTGGCGAGGCGAGAGGCTGGCTTGTGGAGATGCGAGAGGCTGTGGATGCAGGGATGGAAGGACTGATTGGGTGCCTGGATGGCTGGATGGATTGCTTCCACTCAGTGAAGGAGCACACACAAACACCTAGATGGCCCCACGCACACACACACACACACACACACACACACACACACACAGAGGAGCTCATTTTGCTGGTGTCCCCTGAGCTGTCATGTCTGTGCTTCACTGACAGCCACAGCCATGCCCACTGTGCCCAGCGGTCCCTGTTGATTCTGAGCGAGACACGCTGCGGTGCACAAGCTGAAGTAGGCTAAATGTGAGTGTGTGATTAGAATGCACCAGGCCCTTGATTGCTTTTCACAGAGTTAATTAGGAGCCGTTGCTAGACGCTGACTCAGCAGTCTGTTGCCTTCTCTTAATAGAGGCAGATCATCATGAGGACAGTCCGGCACTGCAGCTGCCAGAGAGGACCGAATACATCTGACCGGAAGCCGGCTGCTCCTGCCAGCAGAATCCACTTAGCGCCTACATTAACCGCACATTTCTCCACTCTCTGGCCTCACCGCTGACAGCAGGGACAGTGTCAAAAACCTGGGTTTAATCACTGAGGGTGTGTGTGTTTGTGTGTGTTGGTTTATAGCCATGTGCATGGCGAACAGGATCCTGCAAAGTCTCACTGTGCATTGCAGTAATGGCATGTACTGTAGACCTTCTTAATTAGCAGTTTGGTTTAATGTGATCTCAGCTGTGACTCTGTGCCTGTTCGGCTGCTTTCATCTGTACTGTTGAGAAAACAGTTCTGTTAACCGACAAAGCCTCTAACTAACTGCGTACAGAAAATTACTGCTCATTATACAGTGTGATTTGTAAAATATGAGTGTACGTGCTATCATGATGGTGATAAAAGATTTCCCCATATAGTGCTTTCCACACATTATTCGATCACTGCTATTGTGGCTTGTGATTGAGGAAGCACAGGCTTGTAGGAGTTGCACCTAAGGTGTTAAGATTTACATAGAAGATATATTTGTTTTATTTTAATTGAATCTTACTCTTACCTCCATCTGTCATCCATATAGTTACTCAATAAACACTAGGCATGATTTGAAGAAGACTATTGCCTATTCCTGTAAAAAATTTGTGTCTCTTCCAGGTCTGCAACTAACAACCATTTTCAATTAGATCTTTAGTCTATAAAATTCCAAAAAATAGTGAACCTGCTCATCAGAATTTCCCAAACTAACGTTTGAAATTAGATAATCGATTTACAAGATTTGAAGCAGCGAATTGTCACATTTTAGACACTGGAACCAACTACAGTTTGCCATTTTTGCTTGATAAATGACTAACAAACGATCAGTCAATTATCAAAGTTGTTATGGATTAATTTTGACTCGTAATTTCAGTCCTCTTCCTGTAAACTGCGATGAAATCAAAATCCCACAGTTGCAGGAGTGAAGAGTCTTAATAACGTGACCGACCTCTGTTTTTCTCGATCACTGTATTCGTATAGGACTATAGCCTGGGGGACCAGCATGTAGACTGTGAGTGTTGTGAGTTCTCAGGGGAAACAGCCCAGGTACTGTTGCTGTCTCTCTCTGTCTCAAGGCCTGTCTGTGCAGGTTAAGTTCAGATTACAGCCTCTATACCAACTCTGTGCTGACACCTGGCAGCGCACTAAACAAGCTGGAAGCACTTTGCCCTCTCATATATGTAGGAGTGCGCGGAGTTGTCCAGTGTGGGTTGGTATGTGCGTCAGAACTCAGGTATGTAAAAGGCATTTATAAAGTTGAATGTAACTGTTCAAACCTGCTGTTTCTGTCCTTAAGTTGTTTGTGTCATTGGATTGTAGACCAGGCTGGCTGTCAAATGTCTTCAGGGAAATAGTTTGCAATCTGCTACCGCTGTAAATGTGTATTGTAAATGTATATCGTGTTAACTCTATTGATCCCTGAAGGAAAATACTCCCCCACTTCAAATAGCTATACAGAGCAGCATCCTGAGGCTAGAAGGTGTTCACTGTTTAGCTGAAGGCCACTGTAGCTGGACAGAAGCCTGCCAGCATGTGGCTTGAAGCTTGGGCGTCCCAGACATCACGACAGTTAAAAGCAGATGTGATTCTGTTGTATCAGTTTTCAGTTACAGAGACGGGAAAGTACCAACAACTTCTTTTTTTTTTTTTTTAGCCGAAATGCCACCCTACCTGTTTAGGCAAAAATAGATTTGTAATTAATCTTTAAAAGTAATTTGACTTGGCAAATTAATTCCAATTTTATAGTGTGTAATAAAGCACATGTACAAATCATCCTTGGTATAAAACCAACCGTTTTATACCATTTATGATATTCTACTGCTCATAAATGCTGAATATGGAGGTAGTAAAGTGTTACCATTGGTCTATTAGGGGTAGGTTTGGTCCTTGATTGCAGTGGAATGAAGGTGAAGGTCAAGTTGTCTCTGTATCTGGCTGTCTTCTTCCTTCAGAGAGAAAGCTCTTCACAGCTTTCCTCTCTCTGTCCTCTCGCTCGCACTGATGGATCCGACTTCAAGACACCTCCTCATTGACACGTTCATTAAAGACATTTTTTGTGTGTCACGGCTAAATCCACACCGTCTTCCTGCAGCTGTGTAATTACACATTCTTCTGAGGATCAAAGTGTGAAATAGCACCCCCACCACCCCCACCGCCACCGCCACCGCTGCAGCCCCACTGAATTTAGCTTCACTAATCGCCCTGGCGCTTCACTGCTCTCGAGGGGTGTCATGTTTGCTCACCAGAGAGGGTGGGGGGGGGGGAGAAGGAGAGATATCGCTTTAAATGGTGGGGGACTTAATGGTGTAATTTGCAGGGAATTTGCTCTTCTAGCTGTCACGGTAATTCTCCTCCGCTGTTGACTGACTGACTCCTAACTCCTTTTGTTTTTTATTTCATGGGAAGAGTTCAGGATACAAAGGGGAATTACCAGCGATTGACAATGAGGAACTTCAGAAGAGTTTTTTTTTTTTTACTCCCCTCTTTCCTCTCTATAGATTACTTACCCTCTGAAGTGGCATACATTCATCCCTTTTCATCACTAGGTAGAAAGAGAGGAAAGTGTGTTTCCTCGAGCCTTGTGAGCTCTGGCTGAGGAAACAGAAGCACAAGTACGCCAGGTGTGCTTAAGCATGGCCTGCAGAGGTGATGCTAATTAACACTGAGGCATTGATGTGCTCTAATCCACTGATGTGCACGAACCCTTCTCCCTCGAAAATCATACTAATGCCCCATATTTCATTAAGGTGTGTGTCTTAATGCTGGTGACGTCATTGCAAAAGAGCCAATTACCGCCCTTCCCTCCTTTGCTGTTGCTGTCTTACGCACACACACGCATGCACTCTCTCTCACACATAAACAGTGTCAGCCAGAGGCAAAAGAATGCCGGCAGTCGTTCAGGTTGGACCAGTTTTTCTGGCGAGGTGTAAATTCTTTGGCCTGACGTGTCGGCTGTACGCTTCGCTGGTTTTGACGTCTCCATCCCACATGTGCTGCCCTATAGTAAACATTTTCAAATAAATGAATAAACATGTATTTCTGGAAATAGGCTCTGAATGATTAGTTATGTCCAAACTTAACTTAAAATTAAGTTGTTTAGAAACATTGTTATTTTGTTATCATATTTCCCAGCATGCATGGTATTTGGGTTTTAAATTCAAAACTTTCGAACCATTAGAACTTAAGCTTGTTGTCTGACTTTTTACATACAGGATGTGTCTCAGATAAGTCACACTGTCTTCTTTCTGTTCAAAATGAAACTAAATATTTACCATAATGAACATTTGACAAAACAGTATTTAAAACAGTAATAGGAGAAAAATGTAATAGGAAAAAATGGAGAAAAATGGCTCAGACCCCAGAGGGTTGAGGTCCACTTGCTAGTTGAAAGCTCTAAAAAAAAAAAAAAAAAGCTAGTAAGTTGACCTTGAGTTACTATTTCTAAGGTCTACTGTGTAATGAACTCATAATGAAGATCATAGTCTTTCTTTGTAAGGCCTCACTCATATTTTTATGTTGGTACAACCTAATATTTTCTACAGCGACAGACTTCTCTGGGCTCTGGATCATTGGATTGCATGCCTGTTTGCATATCACACAGTGCTGTTGCAAACTGCAGTGTATTTTTGTATGCTAGTTGTAGTTGCAGATTACTCTGCTCGCTCCGTCTCTCGCAGCTCTGGCGCTGGTATTATGGGCACTTCTGAAGAAAGGGAGGCTCAGGCTTTATTCCTGTGATTGAAATCCCAGGCTTTCCCAACCATTTGTTTTAAGAGAATGGACTTGGCCCATTGTGAAAGGCAGACACCCTCTTTTTTTTGTGCCCTGTAATTCACATTCGGATGCAGCGGACCAAGAACGAGCCCTTTCACGACAGGACTCAGTGATACAGCAGAAGCCGCTCGCTGGGTCTCAGCCAAACTCATTCCAGCCTCCGAGGCTTATAGCCTATAGCTGTTAATTTAGCTGGTAATGTAGTCTTGTTGCTCTTGACAGATTGCTTATTGTTATGGGCAGTTCCTAATGGGCCATTTTCTACTGCACACATTGTTAGAAATGATAAGGCTTGTCAAAGATTTCTTTTCTTAGTCTAGAAATCACTTTTAATAGAAATTGTGGAAAAAATAGCAAATATTTATTTATTTATTTAACAAGACTACATTTAACCCATCCAGGAGGTCGGAATTACATTCTGTTTCACTTTGTATTCATAATTTACGCAATTTATCATCATCCTCATCTTAAATCGTCAACAGATGCACTTTCTCTTGGAGACTTGCATACCACAATACACTCTGTATGCTGGTCACAAAAAGGGGAAGATGCTTTTGTTGGTGTACTTCTCTGTTGATTTTGTTGCATAAATGGCACACAGATTTCAGATTGCAGCTTAGTCAAAGGTCCTTGTTCTCTCTGTCAATGCCAGGCTCGGTGTAGTTCCTGTTCTGTGTTCACTCTGACCTCTGTCTCCATGCTGACAGTGAAACCCACCACCGTTCCCCACAGACCAACAAAACTGTATAAGTTTTCCTGTCCCCCCTCCCCACATCATTCTCACATTCCTCTGTACAGTACCTGTACTCTGTGAACCCAGTGTTGTGCATGTACAGTTTAATGTAGGTCATCTGTTTCTACTGTACCTGCCAAACAAATAGGGAAACCTGCTGTTGTGTCAGGATGTACGCATGCTTATTATGTTGACAGACTGTCACTATTGGGTCACATTTGTTGCTGTAAACGAAGCATTCCTAGTGGAGTAAAATGACCAAGTTGACTTATTTTTTCCAGACTTTACATTGAAACCAAAATCTTCAAACATAGATCATAAGTTTGAAATTAATAATGTGCAGAAGCCTGAGTGAATTATGTAGATCAAGCATGTAGTAATACTGTTTGTTTGTAGTAGGAGTGAGCACAAATTAAGTAAAGTATTATAAAGTAATTATAATAGACAGTAAGTTTATCCCTTACTAGGATCTGGAAATATAGATGGGGTTGTCCACTGCAACCAGAGATATTAAAGGAACAAATGTCTCAGTGTATACAGTAAAGCTACATTTTTGATACTTGACAACGTAATATAATTTCACAAGAATCCCTATCCCTTATAATTCCTTATAGGCAGCCATCAAAATACAGTTGTCTAAGAATCTTTGTGTCGGTTATTGTTAGCATTGTGCTAGAAATATAGCTGTTGTATCTCATGAAACAGTTTATATGCCTTCCATAGTTTGCAAATGTGGTGTGTGTATAGTAGTCAGCATTGTAATGTGTGTGTACCCACTATTGAAATCATATTTGTGACACTATGATTACCTCACTTTTTTGTTTGTTATAATTAATTACAATATAACCAGTTAAAGATTCTGTACATCTGAACTAGACTATAAGCTGACTGGTTGGTTAAACTCCCACTCAGATGTCATTGGTTGTAGCTATTCTCAGTTTAATTGTACAGGATTCTGACAGTTTATTTAATTCAGGGATGATTTAGGTAAATTTAGGTTGATTCAGTCTCTTCTGTTTATAGTCTAGCCCTAATGTGAATTTACCATTTTTTGATAACTGGTGTCTTTGTGTCCAGCACGGGGGGAGCGAAGTGAAGACCCACCACTTGGAGTACGTTGAAGGAGGGATCTTGGACATGGACGACCTGCTGAGTGATCTAGTGGAAGACAGAGACAAGGTGAGGATGAATGGATGGACGGGGTTTATGGTGTGCTGAGCCTTGTGTGTGAGCCTCATTGTTTTTTTTCTTTGGTTCATCTAGACTGGCACAGTGTTGTCCTATCCTTGTTCTCACCCACCCTCCAACACATAGGCATGTTAACATCTTATAGACAGCAGCTTCTCATGGTTGAACAGCTTAGCATAACAAAATGAGCTTTGATGCGGATGTCAAGCTATTTCTTGATTGTTCTTACCTGGTAGGAGGTGCAGTAAATTACAGCAGAGAATCCGTCACTCTTAGCTGTGCTTAAGTCTGGTAGTGGATTTATTTTGACTCCCTTCGTAAAGTCTCCAGCCTGGCAGGATGACAGGATGTCCAATAAAGAAGGTATTTGTAAATCCAAACCTTGGTTAGCTTTTCACTGGTTGTTTGGAGTCTGAACCAGGCAAATACCAAATGTGACAAAATTAGTTTTTTCTGCTATGGTTCTGACCAAAGAAAACAAACTGGTAAGGAAGTAAACTCATTTCCTCCTCTACTCTCCCCAAACCTCCCTCCCGTTCTTCACAAAGCAAAGGACTGGGAGTGGTGACGGTGCCGTGTGACACCATTTTAGATTTAAAACAAATCAGCCATGTGCAGAGGGAAGTTCTCCGAAACAGCAGTGATGTAACTTCACAGAACTGGGTTGGGAGTTGAAGTTCACTGCATTTCATACACACACAGACAGTGGCCCAATTTCTGTAAAGAGCAAATTTCATTCCTCTTGCTAATTTTCCATAATGCATTCCTAAGATGTGCTAATAAACTGCCCGAAATCCATATTCATAAGCCCTGGGCCCAGACGAATGATGAATTATCAACACTTAGTCAGCAAGAAGTCCAAATGAAATGGAAATGGAATATTCAGCCGACCCTGTAACACGCAATAACAATTGGTGTTTTAAGCTGCATGAACAATAGAGTGTGTGTGTGTGTGTGTGTGTGTGTGTGTGTGTGTGTGTGTGTGTGTGTATATATATATGCACGGCGTCGTGTGCATGTAGGACTGCAAGTTTGGCAAAATACTCTTCGTGAAAAAGGGGACACATCTAAATAATAGATGTGTAAACTCAACTTCAACGGAGGAAGAAAAAAAAAATGTTTCTGCAATCACAGAGAACAGAGGCTTCATTTTCCGGAATGATGGAATTATAATCATAAGATCTGCGTCTTATTTGTGCATAAGCGAGTGAGTCATAGATTTTAATGACTCATTCTCCAACCTAAACCTTTCTTCTTTCTCTCAGCATCCGAGTCAGAGTGATGATGAAGTGTCACAGATCAAATCCCGCTCTAGCATTTGATCAAATTCTTTCACTAACAAGTAACCCACACATCGGCTCTTGTTTCCTAGCCGCAGTTCTTTTTGTGATTACAGGCTCTGCTGAGCAAACGCTTTGCTCGAACCTGCACCATGCAGAAACTGTCCTATTTACCTTTGCTTCTTTACTCTCTCAGCTTTCACCCAATTCTCCAAACGCCCTCCCCGCTTTCATCTCACTTCTCATTTTGTCCTTTTGTTTTTGCTGCTGATGAAAAGATAGCAGAGCGCACGTGGTCTTCATGAAGTGCCAGTCATCTGACTTATCTCCGGGCTCCCAAACAGTTTCGGCTCTCATAGATTAATGAGCTGTGCCTGGCATTCTTGATTAGTCTGACTTCCTTTTGTTTGTCTATGTTTTTATTACCCCGCCTCAGCCAACAGATTCTATCTTTAGTCCTTTTCTTTTTTGTTCTGTTATTGTGGCCGACGCTGTTTCACCATCAATCATACAGGAGTGGTCCCATTGTGAGGGCCCTCCACCACACAGCATGGGCCCTGTGTTAGCCACGGATGCTAATGAGAGATAATGGTTAGTTATTTGTACGCCTAGTGGTTAGCTTAGCAGCGAGTCCAGACCTCTTTATCTGGGCCAGCCCCCGACCATTATTCAACACACACAGTCGCGCACACAGTCGCACACACACACACACATCCCTGCTGTCCCTGCCGCCTGCGCCGAGCCACAGGCAGACGTGTAGCGTAGCATGTTGGCATTAACGTGTGCGGAAGGAGCGCCACTGGTGGTTGATGAGGGCGGAGATGAGGGGGCGGCTGTGATTTGATTACAGCTCTGCCCCCCGCATCTGTGACATGCGCGCACACACATGCACACCACCAGCCTCCTCATGAATATTAATATCAATCTGATGAATGTGAAGAAGGCCGTGGGGTGTTGGCTTAGGTGTGACCACATATACACAGCACACACTCACAGGCACAAAAGACCACAGTATAAAGAGAGAACTGCAGGTCATGGTTCAGTCAATTATACTAGCTCTCCTCTTCTTTGACCCTTTACTGTGGGTGTGTGTGCCCTGCAGCTTTCAGATGACAGTTGGAGGCATGGCGGTTGGAGTCATTGACCTATCAGAAACCCCACTACTTTGTTAATGGCGAAGAGAAGTGGGCAGACATAACAGCTTTTACATCTCTTCCTCTTTTGTCACGCTGTTTCGGTCAAGTCACTGTAGAGACTAGTTAACCTGCTTTGTCCTCCGTCAGTCATCCTTTTTTTTAAGTCACGTATTCACTTATTCACACGCATCATAGACTTCATCAGTCACCGTCACTGGCGATATTGGATGTACAGGATTTCTGCACTGATGTGATGCAGTATCTTGAAATGTCAGGTATTCATTCTGCCAAAAACAGACATTTCCATCTGTTGTTTTACCTTTACCTTCCTTTCCTTTCCACTTTGTATTTCACTGTCTCGCCCTCCCTCCTCCATCCCTTCCCTCTCCCTCTTTTCAGAAGCTGTTATTAACAGATGTAGTGCTTTGCCTCTACACATTCGCCCATTTACCGCTACCAGCCCTGTCATTCTCTCCCATTCACAGTCCTTTGGGATCCTGCATTAGCCGCGGCCATTACTCTGATACGTTTCCATGGTACACAGGAGCTGTCAGGCAGGCAGTCCAGCATACCATTAACATACTAGCTATACACCAGCTTTCAACTGTTTACTGTGTCTGTTGGAGAGATTTTGCTGTGTGGGGAACAGAGTTCTTGGTTCAGAACGCTGCTTAGTGCGACATAAATGAAACAAAATGCTTGAATAGAAGGCCATTCTCATCGTTCCTCTTCTTCACCCACATGCAGCTGAAATTTGAATGTTCAACATGTGTGAGTGTCCCCTCTTGTCACGCCAATCTCTTCCAGAATTGGAATTAAACTCAGGGAGCATAACGTCTCCTCATAAGTGGACTGTCACTCTTCATTCCACGTGCACACACACACATATACATTACTCCGCATGGACCTTGTTTTCGAGGGGGAAAAAAACACATAAAAACTTCTTTCAAAAATCTAATTTCATGGGAAATTTAATGGGGAAAAAAACTGGAATGATTTCCTCCATCTCTCTTTAATTAGCCTTTTTTAATCACTGCACCTACAAGGCAGCCATGAACCTCCTGTGCAGTCTCTGGTTGCTGGAATGTAAATGGTAAAGGCACATATCCCAGCTGATCTCCCTCTGAAATGTCAGTGCTTGATTACGAGGCCATCTCCCATCATCCATCTCTTCTGCTTGCATGTCACAGCGGAGGACGCAGTGCTAGAAAAATGAATCGCTCACATGGAAATGTGCGTGAGCATCTCTCATATCCTTTAAAGAGAAAATGACACCTATTTGAATGATGACCATATTTAATTGTAAACCATCTAAGGAAACCTTTACACACTACATTTAGCATTTTTTACATTTCAGAAATGTGGCTTCTTTTGTTAAATTAAAACATGTTAATGTTCCTCAAACTAAGGTATTATAAAAACATGTTTGTTAGGCCTCAAAGATGCACATAATGCATTTTGGTAGGAAACACTGACTGTCCCGTATACATGTGGACAACATTGTGAAGCCCAGTCTTGAGCTTCAGAGCTCAAAACTCACAGTGAAATGAAATAATGCTGCTGTAGATTTTATTTTCACCAGTTCCAGGAGAACTCTCTTGTTAAGTTATGTCAGTTGATTTGCCTGAAATCATTTATTACATGTCAGACGTCAGCCCCTCTGACAGGCGACAATAAGGCATTACTTAAAACGTGCTAACCCGCTGGAGAAAAAGTTTAGTGAATGGGGACATGATTGCGAGGCGCAGACGTGCTGATTAGCCTTTGACGCTCCGTGACATCTCGCTCCCTCACCTCCATTCCCCTCATTCACCGCTGCAACGAGCCACGTTTGATTGGCATCTGAATAGTCGCATAACTCTGCACAGTGTCTGAATGGCCAGTGATGAGTCGGAGCATGAGGTTCAAGTGTGCTGATTAGAAAATGTCAATGCAAGGCAAGGCAAGTTTATTTGTATAGCACGTTGCATACACAAAGGCAATTCAAAGTGCTTTACATAATGCATTAAAAACATAGGAAAACACCATAAAAACATTAAATGCAAATTAATATTTTAGAAAACTTTTTAAAGGACATAAAAAAATTGAGACATGAAATGGTTCATGATGAGTATTCGAGGTTCAGTCAAAGGCAGTGCAGAATATAAAAACCGTTTTTAACCGGAATTTAAAGGTGACGAGAGGCCAAGAAGGTCATAAGACATTGGTTTTTTAGATATCTGTCAAATATCCCTTGCCTGCCAGCCTAATTATAATCTATACCCTCTTCACATTCTAATCATGATCCATACATCCATACCTGTGAAGATGGAGCGTGTTCAACATCATGTCTGTCTGACACATTTGAATATTCATTCAGTATTCATCAGTCATTACGTTCCTTCTGTTGTCTTCTTAATTGATTTTATTCTTGCCTATTTCCCCAAAAAGAACATTTATTTTTGAAGGTTTGCCACCACTGTTGAAGCCTGGAGGCTCCAGACATGTGGAGCAATCTAGATTTGATTGTCTGAAAACTAAAATGCATAATGGAAAAAGGGGACTTCAGCCTTGTCTCCGGTATTCTCATTATGTGAAATCACATTTCTAAATAATGTTTGTCCATTTTGCAAGACTGCTGTGTAATATTTCCAATTCATTATTTCAGAATTACAGAACCAACTGTTTGTGGATTTGAGTCCCATGAATCTGTTGACTTTAGACTTGATACCTGATGAGGTGTGTAGACCAAAAAGTCGTCAATAAATGTACCAGAAAGTTTGAGTTATTTCAGTTTGTCCAAGTTATGCCCTCTGACATAATTACTTGCTAATGACTAGAAACATGAAGTTTAGGACTTGACTTGGGGCTTCATAGCTGTGACTTGCAAAACAATGACTTTCATAGGTGGGTTTAGATAATAGACGGATGGATGATTTTTCAGTGCTTTGATTGATGAACTTCAGTGATGCATTAATGTATTCAAATCTCCAGTGAACATACAGTATATTGAATAAAGTTAGATTATCTCAGATCAGATCCGACCGGAGCGGCTGAATGTTTTGCCCGGCGGGATTCGGTCACTTGAGCTGATTTGATCATATCTCATCAGTCTCGACCTTGATTCAACACGGCGGGATTCGGTCACTTGAGCTGATTTGATCATATCTCATCAGTCTCGACCTTGATTCAACACCCCCCCCCCCACACACACACACTCCCCCATCTCAGCACCATGACAGCTCTTCATCTAATTATATTCAATTAACAATACCCCCTACACACACTCACACACACACACATTCACCAAACCCCGTTTGATTGTAATTACGATGTGAGAACTCAAGGAAGGCTTAAGGAGAAAGAGTTCTTGCTGTGCCCGTCTGCTTTTCATTTAACTGAACGCATGTTGAGTTTTCTCACAAAGTTGCACTTTGGAATTTTAATTCCTTTTAGACGATCCATTTCTCTACCTTTTTGACTTTGAATGATGGCACCTCTCCAAAGTGATTTGTCAGTTCACTGAAGCAAAAGACTGGGATTCAGTTAGGATAAGGCCTGTTTCTGTTTTCTTTGCATTGGTGTGCGTGACTTATAGAGGCTACGCTAGGTCATCACACCCTCAGATCTTGTCCTTGGGTGCCTCTCCTTCTGTTAATCACACAGACATCGTGTTGCCCTCTGTGTCGCCATCACACCACCCATTAGCTCCTAATGGAGTGAGACGGTCAGGATGTAACCTGACCTGCCTGCGCCTGCTGTGGTCTGGCAGGAGGAACCTTGGGGGGGCAGCCGTGCCGAGGCCAGAGGGGCACTGCGCTCTGTTTTATGACACGTGCACATAATAAGTGTGAGGATGAGGCATGAGGATGTGTTTCAAATTCTGTGTGTAATCCAGTGCTGCAGCTATACACCCCAACACCAAAAAACTGTGACATGAAATCTGGGTTTTAGTTAGCAAACAAGCAAATTAAAATTCAGTTTCAGTCACACTGATAGTGTTGTGAAGCTGCAGCTTGTGTTGTGTTTGTCAGTATTAGTTTTATCAGTTAGCAGTGATTTTGGCACAGCAGCCTGCAGAGGAGCTAATCACATCCAGCTAATGATCTATTATAGATCAACTTGTTTACAGCAAATCTACTCTCTGACCTAACCAGCCCCATGCCATCTGTTTTCCGAGATGACATTGCCCCAAACTAGTGTATACAGTGTGTGTGTGTGTGTGTGTGTGTGTGTGTGTGTGTGTGTGTGTGTGTGTGTGTGTGTGTGTGTGTTGTCTGAGGGTGTATGAAAGCGTGGTGTGTTTTCCCTCCGCTCGCAGACTCTCCACTCGCTCCCAACTGCTAATAACTCAAATCAGCAGAAAGTCACACTCCTGAACGTGTGTGTGTGAGCGGGTGTGTGTGTGTGTGTAGCGGTGTGTACTTTCACAGCAACTAGAGTATAAATGTTTGTAATACTGAATCTAACTCATTTAGGTTAAGCATTTAATGATTTCTGGTGCAATTACACAGCTGAAACCACATCTGTGTCCATTGTTTTGCACACACGCACTATTATTGTTATTATTCATTTGTCCTGCCTCTCATCCTCATCACCTAACTGATTGGCCTAATGAATGGAGCTCTGTAGACAGTAATGTGTCTGAATAGGCCACTCGAGTCATTAGCCGTCACATCTGATCTGGGAAGGGCATATGGAGGAGTGATTGTTTCACTTGCAAATCAAACAAGCTATGTTTGATTTTTGCCTGATAAATTACTGAAATAATCAATCTATTATTATGATTGTTTTCAGTTATTTAGTGATTGTATACTGTAATTTTGTTTTCTATCCTTTTAATTTTTTTATTTTTTGTCTGAAGCGGCTATAATCTAAAAATATTATTAATAATAATAATAATAATAATAATAATAATAATAATAATAATAATATTTTTATATTATAAATGGATCACATGACCACTTGTGATCCATTTATAGAAAATCAGTTATTGCAGGTTTAATTTATATATATGTATTTAATTTTTTTGTTTATTTTTTGTGTTATTGATGTTTATTTAGTGGAATCTGTAGTTTCCCTGGTTTCAGTTTAAGCTACGATTTGTATCTGTAGTGAATTATTACTATATTTAAGATGTTAAACCTGATGGAAGACAACTGAAGATGGAAAGGAAAGAAAATTGTTGATGATTAATTTTCTAATAGATTAACCAACTAATTGCTTCAGTGCTAAATAAGTGTCTATTTTGCATTGGTTGTTAATTAGAAGCTGATACGCAGTGAGTTAATGAGCTGTGTGTCCATTAAATTGCTCATACAGTCAGAGTAGTCCTACTGTGCACACATTATGATCAGCCATAACATTATGACCACTGACAGGTGAAGTGAAGAACATTGATTATCTCGTTACAATGTCATCTGTCAGTGGGTGGGATATATTAGGCAGCCAGTGAACATTTTGTCCTCGAAGTTGATGTGTTGGAAGCTGGAAAAATGGGCAAGCGTAAGGGGTTATGGGTCCTGGTTCAGGAATGGTTTGAGGAACACGACAACGAGTTCAAGGTGTTGACTTGGCCTCCAAATTCCCCAGATCTCAATCCAATCGTGCATCTGTGGGATGTGCTGGACAAACAAGTCCGATCCATGGAGGCCCCACCTCGCAACATACAGGACTTAAAGGATCTGCTGCTAACGACTTGGTGCCAGATACCACATCACACCTTCAGAGGTCTAGTGGAGTCCATGCCTCGATGGGTCACGGCTGACCTACACAAAATTAGGCAGGTGGTCATAATGTTATGGCTGATCGGTGTATATTTTCAACTTGTTAACCATGAGGTAGGAGCTGCAGCCCCCTCTCCTTCACAGATATGGATGGATGGTGCTATGAGGTGGTGTTTTGTACTCTTGAGGCTTGCAGACATGTAATGCAGCACAAATCCTACTTTTCCCTTCCAGGCTTTGATGTCCAGTCAATAACTATCTAATAAGGCATGTTGGTAGGAACACATATGTTGATGGGTGTAAGAAAATTCTGCAGGTGAGGCTTTTTTTCCCCCTACAGGCTGTGAATGATGCTGGCTCTCCATGGCAACCGCAAGTTCTGAATGTCAGTAATGTATAATATCTATCTATCTATCTATCTATCTATCTATCTGTCTAGATATCTATCTATCTATCTATCTATCTATATATACAGTGGGGCAAAAAAGTATTTAGTCAGCCACCAATTGTGCAAGTTCTCCCACTTAAAAAGATGAGGGAGGCCTGTAATTTTCATCATAGGTACACTTCAACTATGAGAGACAGAATGGGGGGAAAGAATCCAGGAAATCACATTGTAGGATTTTTTATGAATTAATTGGTAAATTCCTCGGTAAAATAAGTATTTGGTCACCTGCAAACAAGCAAGATTTCTGGTTCTCACAGACCTGTAACTTCTTCTTTAAGAGGCTCCTCTATCCTCCACTCGTTACCTGTGTTAATGGCACCTGTTTGAACTCGTTATTAGTATAAAAGACACCTGTCCACAACCTCAAACAGTCAGACTCCAAACTCCACTATGGCCAAGACCAAAGAGCTGTCAAAGGACACCAGAAACAAAATTGTAGACCTGCACCAGGCTGGGAAGACTGAATCTGCAATAGGTAAGCAGCTTGGTGTGAAGAAATCAACTGTGGGAGCAATTATTAGAAAATGGAAGACCACGGAGATGCTCTGCACGCAGGAGGAAACCTTCGGTCCGCTGCTGCCTGTCATCAGGTCCGTACGCTCAACAGGCAGCGTTTACTCTGTGGTTCATACGAGAGTCTCTGTAATGCNATACAGTGGGGCAAAAAAGTATTTAGTCAGCCACCAATTGTGCAAGTTCTCCCACTTAAAAAGATGAGGGAGGCCTGTAATTTTCATCATAGGTACACTTCAACTATGAGAGACAGAATGGGGGGAAAGAATCCAGGAAATCACATTGTAGGATTTTTAATGAATTAATTGGTAAATTCCTCGGTAAAATAAGTATTTGGTCACCTACAAACAAGCAAGATTTCTGGCTCTCACAGACCTGTAACTTCTTCTTTAAGAGGCTCCTCTGTCCTCCACTCGTTACCTGTATTAATGGCACCTGTTTGAACTCGTTATTAGTATAAAAGACACCTGTCCACAACCTCAAACAGTCAGACTCCAAACTCCACTATGGCCAAGACCAAAGAGCTGTCAAAGGACACCAGAAACAAAATTGTAGACCTGCACCAGGCTGGGAAGACTGAATCTGCAATAGGTAAGCAGCTTGGTGTGAAGAAATCAACTGTGGGAGCAATTATTAGAAAATGGAAGACATACAAGACCACTGATAATCTCCCTCGATCTGGGGCTCCACGCAAGATCTCACCCCGTGGGGTCAAAATGATCACGAGAACGGTGAGCAAAAATCCCAGAACCACACGGGGGGACCTAGTGAATGACCTGCAGAGAGCTGGGACCAAAGTAACAAAGGCTACCATCAGTAACACACTCTGCCGCCAGAGACTCAAATCCTGCAGCGCCAGACGTGTCCCCCTGCTTAAGCCAACCCCATAGAAAATCTTTGGAGGGAGTTGAAAGTCCGTGTTGCCCAGCGACAGCCCCAAAACATCACTGCTCTAGAGGAGATCTGCATGGAGGAATGGGCCAAAATACCAGCAACAGTGTGTGAAAACCTTGTGAAGACTTACAGAAAACGTTTGACCTCTGTCATTGCCAACAAAGGGTATATAACAAAGTACTGAGATGAACTGTTGTTATTGACCAAATACGTATTTTCCACCATAATTTGCAAATAAATTCTTTAAGAATCCTACAATGTGATTTTCTGGATTTTTTTGTTTCTCATTTTGTCTCTCATAGTTGAGGTATACCTATGATAAAAATTGGAGACCTCTCTCATCTTTTAAAGTGGGAGAACTTGCACAATTGGTGGCTGACTAAATACTTTTTTGCCCCACTGTATATATCTATATCTATCTATCTATATATCTATATATGTATGTGTATATATCTCAGCAAGCTCAACTGTGGTGGAAACCAGATTGTTTACCCCTAAAGAAGTAATCAGAGCTGAAACATGCCATCACCAATCCTAGGGGGAATATCACTTTTAGGTCATGGAGGCACAATTTACATCATGGGCACAGTGGAAAACCAGTCAATTATTTATAATTAAATGAATAATAATAATGAAAAGTACAGATTTTCCTTTCAAACATCACTTCGAAGCTCTGTCCGCACAAAGAGGAAGGCGACAGGCAGGAAGAAAGAGGTGACGTATGGTATGAAAGTCTAATGTCAAGGGTGGGCAGATGGAGAGAAGAGGAGGAGGAGGAGGAGGGAGGAGGAGGGAGGGGTAGCCTGTGGAGGAGAGAGCCACAGGTGAGAGGGCACCAGCCTTGCAGCTCTGAGTTAATCACTCCTTCTATTTCTCTGTCAGATCCCGGAGGGAGGGGAGGAGGAGGAGGAGGAGGGGAGGTTGGAGGGAGCAGCTGGCCCTGCGACGGCCACAGGGAAAAGAAAGCTGATTATTAGGCTCTGGCTCCGACTTTTGGGGAAGAGAGCTGGAACATGTGTGATTTCATTCTGCATCGGTGTCTATATGGGAAAGTGTGCTTGCGTGTGTGTGTGTTTGCGTGCGTTTATGCACATTTATGAGAAAGAGAGGTTATGATTTTCTGTGTGCCAAGGGAGTACACGTTCCTGTGCATGTTTGTGAGTCAAAGTGTGAATGTGTGTAGTGTGTAGTCTGTGTGTCGTGTCCACAGATGCGGAACAGGACCAGTGTAACCACCACCGATGTGTTTGCACTGCGGGAATGATGAACGAGCCGGTTTGATATTTGTGTTGCCGGCCTGAGAAATATGAGGCCTGGAGCTCCCCTGTCACCCACATCCTTCGCTCTCCCTCCTCCTCCCTCCTCCTCCTCCTCCTCCCTCCTTCTCTCTCTCTGCCTCTTGGGCATGTGTGATTTATGAAGAGTTTACCCTCTCCCTTTATGAGTGTGCATAAATAATAATGTGACTTGTCACTGTGCATAGCCGGCACCGCAATACCTTAGCTGGTGGCTCGCTTTGTGCGTGTGTGTGTGTTGTGTGTGTGTTTATGCGTGTGTACACTCTCAGTCAGTTGCCGCACACACGCTCCATCACTGTGGCTGATGCGACAGATGTGAGAGACAGAGAGAGAGAATGATAACCGTTTTCTCTGCCATAAAGAACCTTTTACCCTTTTGGCAGTGTGTGCCAGAACAATAAGTATCCTAATAATGCAGGCGGACACATTTTTCTTTTCCCCAAAACCTTTGCCCAAGTTTTATTTTGGTTCGTGTAGGTGGACTAGGGTTGGATGTTTTTCCTCTGGGTTTTTCCTGGGAAAGCTGGGATTTCTCACCATAAATGATGTTTGATTTCGAACACAGAACTGTTGAAATGAAATCTTGGAGGTGGAAAAAACACAATGCCATTTATATAAACTTGTTTGATGCTCCTAATATCAGAATTTTGTATCCTGTCTTATGCATTCAATACTTCACCTGTTGAATGTCGGTCTGCATTGATTTGTGAATAGATGTCTGCATGTCTCATTGAGCCACTTATACCTGGGCAGTTGTCCTAACTAGTCAAAAATGACAGCAGAGTTGAGTCAACTCCTCCCTGACATTGGGCAGCCACGATTCTTCCAGTTTGCTATTTTTACTTTGGGGAAGTAGTGTGAGATCTGGGCCATCATTTGCTAAATTAGCATGAATGCAAATGCTTAGACCGCTGAACCAACAGACTGAGGAATTTACTTTGGTGCGTTTAGATCAGTCTGTCAGAAGCATCAAAGGGATGTTATGTTCTATGCGGAAGCACTAGCTGCTATTTGGCATCTCCTCAAACAGAAAGAAAGAAGCATTTAGAGGTTCAAGTAGTGATGTCTCTGTACATGATTCATTATTTTGAGAGAGTCCCTCACCTCAGCCTCGACAAGTGGGATTGTGCATCTATTTGTGTGCTTCAGTTCATGAGTGGGAGACGGTGTCTTACACACTGTGTGTGCAGTCATTTGAGTGGCTGTGTGTGTGTGTGTGTGTGTGTGCAGGCCCAGAGCCAGGTGTGTGTGTTCCTGAGAGGTAATCCCCCACATCTGGTAGTGTGCTGTATAGATTCAGGCTGGAATAGAAGCAGGATTAGCCCTGCTCTCACCGGTAATACCACCAATTTTGTACTTGTTTAAATAACACAGGCCAAACATTCCTCTGATGGCCCCGACGGTGCCCTTGAAACATGTATGTATGTGGGTATAAGTGTGTGTTTGCGTTGTATACAGTATGTATGATTTATGGAACATGCTTGAGTGCATGTAAGTATATCTTTGTGTGTGGTGTTTATACTGAGTGGGTGCATCCCTGTGTATTGGGAGGTGTCCATTATTAAGGGAAAAACACTGAAAAAACAGCTGTACATGTGAGTTACTGACTAAACATATCACAGCCAGATAGTTTGAGAGCAATTACTATTGATGGTGTCAGGTTTTGATGTCAGTACCTCACTATCAGACGGCAAGTGTCTTTTAACACAATCAGCTTTTTGCCAGTGTTAAGCGATGAATGCAGTGCAACCATGCACCTGACAGAGAGACTTTTAAGGGCCACAGAAGTTACTTGTCCCCGACTGTAAAACGTCAGTGTTTAAAATGGAAATGTAAAAGGAATGTTAACGCAAACAAGGTACTCTGTTTAAGGAAATTATGAACATGACACACTGATAATATACTATACAATGGTGTAAGTGTCTTAGATTATCCAGCCAGCAGCTGCAACCTCAACATCACTGCTCTTCATAGAGAAGAGTATCACTAATTACAATTAACTGCAAGTTGATTAAAAAAGGCAGATAACCGTCCACGCCTTGTTTCAAATTGATTGCCGTTTCCCACATGATGCCATGGATATCAAGAGCCAAATTCCCTCTCAGTCAGGATGAGACACTTCACCCCTCTGTACCCGTGCACTGTCAATATTCATCACGCTTTACACCCGTGGAGAAACCCATTCTCTACACATCATGGCTGCTCTTAGTTGAACAGCATATAATTCATACACGGAGGGGAAATTTCCGTCGCAGTCTGCGAACACTCGACTTTCCAGTCTCTTCACACCTGAGCCGCTTGAAATCCAGAGAATGAAAAACAACACCAGAGGCACAAATGCACTGTTAGGAGCCATACAGTATGTTTTGTGCACAGTTCCATCAGTTGACTGCAAACTGCAGTGTGAATCCTTTCAGCTATGGTGCGTTCAGAAACATATACAGCAAGTTAGATCGTCAGGTAGTGAAGGCCTTCATTTTCTGTAGTCAAGACACAGAGTGGGAGGTTTATTCTCTGTGATTCAGATTTTAGCGCTTGAAAAAGCAGATGTCTAAAATAGTCTTTGTAAACCTGTACTTTGCTGAAGAAAGTGTGTGTGTCTGTGTGAGTCAGAAGCTCTGTGTGTGTGTGTACTGTATATGTGAGTGCCTGTGTGTGTGTGTTTTGAGATGATTGGGTTACCATACTACTGTCAGGATGCTGCACGCTCCTTCTGAATTATGCATCTCTCGTTCAAAGAAAGAATGAAGAAAATGGAGAGGGAGAAAACAGAGTAGAGGGGGACAGTCGTAAGATAAATGACAACAGCACAAAAGCAGAGCATCTCAATAGACTGGTACCACACACACACAAACACACAAACACACACAGCCATGCTAGACAGCGATGAGAGGGGGGAAGAAAAATGGGTTGATTAGTACCAGCGAATGAAATAGGGAAGTGTGTATGTTTGTTTGTGAGGTTGTGTGTGTGTGTGTGTGTGTGTGTGTGTGTGTGTGTGTGTGTGTGTGTGTGTGTGAGATTGTGTCCACATATTGGGTAAACCATTTGTGTTTTTGTGGTGTGTATTTTTAAATAATGGCATTATACAGCGCGTCAACATCCTTGATTGCATATATATGTATGTGTGTGTGTCCATGTTGAGCATACTACTTTCTCCCCTGTGTGTCCCATACAGGATGTGCTGCATTTGGATAATTAATTCTTCAGTAAATCAATTATTAAAAACACTCAACTGTTCCATCTGTGAGTTGCAACATGTAGCCTAAATAGCATCTACTGTTTACAACAGCTGGGATCATTTCATATCCTGGCTGTTAAAGATACAAAAACGATCACCACGACGCAAACTCTGTATCTGATTGGCTGCAGTGAAAGCAATCTCAGTAATAGTGATCATAATAATGTGTGAGTTTATTGATCACAGTAAAGAAATTCTGTTTCCTCTTGTGACAGGGAGGTGAAAGGTCAGGCTGGGCTACACCACAGCAGCCTGGGAACTGGTAGGGAGTTGGTGTCCTGCACAAGGTCACTTGCTGTATGGCTTTACACCACCCTGCGGCCTGTAAAGAGCCATTATAATAAGCAGAATATCTTGATTTACCATCGGGATAAAAACTGCTTGTGATCTGAAGATGCTTGCTACTGCCACAGTATGTAAACAATGACTTGATACTGTATTTCTAGTGCAGTTTGACTATGATCATGAAGCAACCTTACATCATGAACACTTTAATACTGTTAAAAAGCAGCTGTCATTTTGTTGTGGACTTTTCCTCATATCCTCAAATAACAGACCTGTTTTAGCAGGAAAAGCACAGGTGTAACTAATAACATTATTACTTATTATTAGTGTGAAACTTCATTCAGTAGTTTGTTTTAAAAAAGAATTTACCAGCTTTTTCCAGTTTTAACCATATGTTTCATCTTTCTCAGTGGATGGAGTTTTCTCAGTTGTTGTCAGGGGAGTGCCCTTTAAGTATGAACAGCATTACCGTATCAAACAGGCACAACCTGTAATAGTTTAAAATAAGTACTTTTACCTGTTTTTATTTGTATTTTGCTTCTTGTTTGATCAACTTTCCCTTCTTATAAATCATTAACATAATAGCTTTTTTAGTGGGTCATCCAGTAAAAGCAGGGCTGGCGGTTCGATCCCCGCTTTTTAAGTCCTGCATCTTTTACATCCATGTTTACCAGCTTGCAGTCTTCTTCTTTTCTTTCTCCTTTGTTGGCGCATTGCTACATTTCTTTGTGCCACCAACTGTCGATCAGCGGTATAGACCGTTTTCACGGCAGATATTTGACAAGTCCATCAGCTGTTGGTACAAGTAGTCAACAATAAATGTCAGTTTTTGCTGTCAGAGGATATTCTCCTATTTTTGGTTTCTTTGCGTCATTTTGCACTGATGCTCAACAAATCTGAGAAGAGATAGTGATATCTTTAGTGACATTAGTCTCAATAGACCAGAATGTTATGCAGCCATAAGACACTGTATGCATGTTGGCGTGTGGAAAAGAACTCCCTTTGGTTGTTAGATGGAAAAAGTCTTGCTCTCTTGATTTTACTACATGTACTGATTGCATCAACTTTACGTGTTTAAGTGTTGTTGACATGCATTCTTGAAAATGTAGTTCCCTTTCATTTCAGCAGAATCATTTAAATCTACTCGGGCAAAGTAAAAAGTCATATTTATGTAAAGTAGGTAAAACAGAAAGAAAATCACACGGCTTCATTGTAAAACAACTTGATACCATCTGAATAAGAGCATCGGTTATTGAAAATAAAACAAAATAATAATGTGTTAAAGTATTAAAGTATAGGATATATATGGGTGGGTGTATACTTGCCTTTGTATGAAATTGAGTAAAATAAGTGTGCATTTGTCTTCTGTATGCCACGTATATTGCAACATTTTATAACTCTGTGCCCTAGGCAGTGTGTATGGATGAGAATCTCTCTCTCTGCTTCATGTATGTTATTGTATATGACTTATATATCTATATATATCTATATCTATCTATCTATCTATCTATCTCTCTCTCTCTCTCTCTCTCT